>PVLD010007266.1:0-93051 GCA_004027595.1 Dinomys branickii | reverse complement strand
TTCAGCTTCAACTGAACACCCACCACTTCTGCAATTAAACAGAAAAGGGAGATACTTTGGGAGCCGCAGGAGCTGATTATTGGTCAAGCAGTCAAGCTACCTCAATACTGAAAAAGGCATCCTGCTGGGCAATTAGTCATCAGTTACTAGGCAACATTACCTGCCCATGATACTAACTTTGCAAAGTGTATAAAATAAATGCCCCTACTGTTGAAGTCAGTCCTCTTGCTCATCGGGCAAGAGGTGACTCCCCCTGACCCTGAAAAAAAACTACCTTTTTCAGAAAATGAAAAGGTAAACAAAGAGACCTTCTGAAATAAAGACACTTGCTGATATAAAGGCTCATCCAGTATTCTTGGTTAGGGATTTAACTGTCAGAAAAGACAGCCTTCTTGTATCTACCACTAGATTTAACATAAAAGAAACTAGCACATGTTTCACTTCGTGTAGTGGATGACACTTTCAAAACTGTGCCCACTGCTTTTTATCATATATAAATAATTCACATCCTGTTTGGATCTGAAAACTTTAGAACTTACCTGCTTTCTTATGTGCTGATGCCTGAAATAAATGAAGTGCTTTATACACACTAAGTTGAAGACTAGGTGAACTCTACAGAAAAAAACAGATTCCAATGAACTCTCAGCCTATCATAACAGATTTGGAATTAGGGGTGGTCAAAGCTTTTAAAATTGCATTTCAAGATGTTACTGATGAAGCTTCTTTCCCCATTCAGCTCATTTCATGTGGTAAAATATTCAGATTAATTGAATTGGCTCTGAGATACAGTAATGATAAAAACTTCAGCAATGTAACTTTGTCTGCACAACACTAGCATTCCTTCCAGGTAATAATATTTCATAATTTTTAGTAAATTAAAACCACATTTGCCTGAAAAAGCCAAGGTAGTTACTGACCACTCTAAAAATTATGGAATGTACAATAGGACAAAAATACACTTTAGCAGGGTAACTGTTAGATTGCCAATACTGTTTCTGCAAAACTGTGGTTTGTATGAGAGTGGACAAGGAATTAATTTACTTTTACCTGAAACAATGTAATACAGAAGCATGGCACAGAGGAAGGATTTACTAGAGAAGGTTGTATTGGTGTATATTGAATCACAGAAAAGTTTCCCCAAAATCAGGGCCATATAGAAAATGAATATAAACCTATTCTCTGTAGAGAAATTTGTCCCAAAAGAAAAAAATGTAGCTATTCATCACAATGCAAGACTGCTCTAGCACACATAGACTCCAAATACTTGGTTCGTAGTCACTCATCACAGGTGTAGGCATTTGTGCACACTTACTCATATACTATCTCATCTGTTCTAAAGATTGCCCATACACTTACATTACATTTATAACAGATAATCTCTATTTTGAAGACAAAATAAAATAACTGTCCTGATCACTTATTTGATTTGAAGGAAAGGTAAAACTATTCAACCACCAGATAACTTCTGTCCAACAATTCAAACCAAGAAACTGCAAAAGTAAAAGGACTGTATTTGGGGTCCTCAACACTGGGGTAAGAGAAATGGACTCAGATAACTCTGAATCACTGTCCTGAGGAAGGCAGGAAGAGTGGGATTTCCTGTGTAGAGAAGTAACAGGGGCTATGTCTTGGGTCTCTGAGAACAATATTGTGCAGTCACTTAGGTGACTCCAGATACATGTGGTCAAATGATGGAGGTGACCAAAATTCACATTCCAGGCAGCAGCTGGAATCATGCATAAGTCCTGCCTCTGCTGTGTCTTCCAGCAGTTTTTATGAGAGTCTTGATGTTGTCTGCATTTTAATGTTCCCTTAATGTTAACATTTCCCCTTTTAATCGTTATATTTTTGGTAAGAAACATCAAAGATCACCTTTGGATCACATGCTGAGTTTCGTAAATCTGGTCCCTTGAAGCTGAGAAGACTCATTCTCAGTAAGTCAGGACCCATGGAGATGGGAAGGTAGTGACTGCAGACAGATAACTTTTAGGACCATATTTGAGTAACAAGGCCATAGTCATGGAGCAGAACTTAGGTAATACTTTAATAGTTTCATTGTAGATTGCCCAGTAAGGATGGTTGTTTGCCTATAGTCATCATGCAACTGTTATTTTGACAGCAGAAAGGATTAAACAATGAGTTAAAAAATATATTAGAAACTTGTGGAAAGATGGAAGATGGAAAGAGTAGCAAGTAACAGCAGCAGCACCCTTGGTGAGGGTTTTAAATAGCTGCCACCTGATCTGAACTAACTTTTCAGTAACTCTTCTAAACAACATATAGGATCACCTGAGGAAGTATTAGCTCATTTCTTCACGACACTGACTAAATGGGTGATAAATGATGGTCGCCAGGTAGATATATGGTAGACAAACGCAACCTTCTATTTGAATAATTGCACCAGTGCTCCTGGGAAGGTGATGATGACATTAAGTGCTGTGTGGTTCTGCAAGCCCGCTCTTCTCATTTAGAACATTTCAGGATTTATCAAGCTTAACACTTGCTTCCCTGCATTGAAGGCATATGGGTAAATTTAATGCTTCTACCTGGACAATCACATTTCAAGCTCCAAAGAAGCAACAAACACTAAAAGTAAAACCTATAAAACCCCACCCCACAGTTGGATAATACTTTCTGCTGAAAAGTGGGCAAAATCTCACTGGGTTTGTTCTGCCCTTTCCACTGATGCCATGGCACTATGATGGAGAGTTAGGAACTATTAAATGGTTTCATAGGAGTGGCCTTTGAATGAGGTCCTATAAAATCCATTTTACAGATGAAGTGATTGGTCTCTGTAAGAACTAAAGTTCATAGCCATTGAACAAAAGAGGACGCTTTGTAAAAAATCAGAGTTAGGAGACATGTGCTATCATTTTTCTTTTGAGGCACTCTTACTTTTCTCATTGTTGAGAAAAAATACCCAACCCAACACCCAAAGTTAAAGGAGTAAAGATTTAGTTTGGCTCAGTTCATAGAGGCTTTAGGATTTAAGGGGCCCACTCAAAGGCAGGGTGGCCTGGCAGAGGGCGTCATACAGCAGGCAGGAGGCAGCACCAGACAGGCAGCAAGTAGTGAAGCAGCAAGCGACCCACAGTAGCACTTCACTGTCCCTTGTATTCCCTCCAGTCTACTCACGTTTAGCATTGGTAGCACTCCTATCCAGGGTGGGGAAGCCTTAATCCCAGCATCACAGTTTTAATTCCAGCACCACACACTCTAGATCCAACAGCCTCCCAAAAAACCTCACCTATGACTACATGAGGCTTTAGGGAAACAGTTAGATAAAAGCCATAACAGAGGCCAAACATTTCTAGCCTGAATACTACTGTAGCAGAAATTAAATAAAATCTACTTGTCATTCATTATTAAAAGAACATGAATGAGAAAGACTTTGGGTTTCGTCTCAGCAATAATGAAAAAAGAATTATAATTTCCTTAAAAGCTGTTAGTCTTCTGAAGAGACTTTAATCAGCACTAGCAGAGACTTTTGCTCTTGAAGTGACATTCATCTTCTTTTTAGGTTCCAAAATCCACTTTTCCTTTTCTTCTTATGAATGTGAGGTCCACGTTTCTCCAAGCATTATTAACTTCAACTCATGTGATTATTTCCCCAGAATCAAACACTACTATAATTTATCATTAGCTGGCAGAACTGACTAAAAATTTCTTAGCAATGCAGGCAAACTTAATGCTCTACATCAAATTTGGTAGTGCTGCCAAGAGATTATACAAAACAGCAGTAAAAAAAAAGAATGATTTTGACAATTTTGACAATGACCACAGTAGGCATACTGACACAACTTAGTCCTAAAAGTGATCCTTCTACAAGTTAAAGTACATGAATTTTTTAAATCAGTCAGAAGTAAAACCACCAAGCAAACCTGATTTTTCCAAGTGCAGTTTTCACTTTTAAGCAAGTAATATATGCAACTATTACTTTAATGGAAATTTTAGTGAAGATAGACCATACAGAGGAAAAAGAAAATGCAGTAAAGATTAGTCATAAAATCCTCAGTAATGGATAATTCCATTGGTAGTTCTTGGCCCTCAAGTGTTTGCTTTTCAATTTTATGTATCATAAAGCTTTTATACATTTATTTCTTGTATTTTATATGGATTTATATTCATAAGGTATGTAAATATCTATTTAAAAGGATAAATACAGATGCGTATTTTAATGGTTTAATAAAAATGTTAGCATACACTATTTTTCTATTATGTGAGGGAATCTTAAGAATTATTGTTTGGAGAAATGATTGGGAAAAAGAAGGATCTTTAACCTATAGAACATTTAAATATTTAATAACTTTTACGTGGAAAAGTTTCCTGCAGCATCAGAATGTAGATCTAGGGTGAGTTAAATGTTAAACAATACCAACAACAATTTCTAGAGCAATAATTTATGATAATATGTTCCTTTAACAAATTCACTTACCACAGTTAAAAGCAAAGAAACCAAGACACTGGGTTGTAAGTCACTGACCCACCTCTTGGGGGAGCTCATTTCATTCCTCTTTAAAGAATAAATGCCATAGGTTGACAAAGGGAAACTGAAGTTCTGACAGCAATCTGTGTTCAATGGGTAGGGCGTTGGGGATGAAGTTCAAAGGAGTGCGAAGTGTTGCCCTTCCTGGTTGTTTTCGGCCCTTCCCTGTCTAGCCGAAGTTACGACAAGGCAGTCTAAAGATTACTTATGACTACAGCTGCTTTTTAGCTTAAAAGATCATCCACTGGACGTTTTAAAAATGCCCAATGACTTTAGCCAGGTTGTCGTTCAAAACACAAAAAGTTACTACAGCTCTTCACAAGACATTAAAAGCCAGATATTAAAATTTTTAGAAGAGTTAAATTTGAAAATACAGTGGAAACTATATAATGTTTCTGAGATGAGTAAAAGTGTTAAATAAAAGAGCAGATTATTTCTGGTCAAATTTCAATGATTTTAATATAATTCTTCCCAAAATAATCCATAGATTCACTGTAACTCAATCACAATCCCATCAGATTTATTTTACCTTATGTGTACAGTAAAGCATGATTAAACTCATTGTGGGGAAGAGGTGCACGTGCGCAACACATTTTAATTCTTTTCATTTCTTTTCTGCTCTACAACCTCCCCCTCTCTGCCTCCAGATTCCCTTCCCCTTCTCTTTATAAAAGATCCATCTCCTGTTTCATATATTTCATTTTATTTTTAAAAATTATTTATACTTTATCTTACTTATATCAGAGAAAGTACATGTAACCTCTGTCTAATTTATTCCATTTAGCATCATGGTCTCAAGGTGCACCCATTTTATGACAAATATTTAAATTTTTCTTTTTATGGCAGAGTAGAACTCCACTGTGCATAAGTGTCACAGTTTCTTTATTGATTTATCTGTTGATGGATATGTGAGCTGCTTCTAAGATTTGGCTATTATAAATTGTGATGCTATAGACGTAAGTATGCATGTATGACTATTTTATGATATCTTTAACTCTTTGGAGAAGATATTGGGAAGGGAATGAATGGCTGGGTCAAATATCTAATTTTTAGGTCTTTGAGGAAGTTCCACATTGATTTCCATAGTGGTTGTACTAGTTTAAATTCCCACCAACAATGTAAAAGGGTTCCTTTATCCGTACAGCCTCACCAGAACTTGGTATCATTTAATTTCTTGATGCAAGCCATTCTTTCTGGAGTAAGATGGAATCTCAACCTTGTTTTAATTTGCATTTATCTCATGGCCAGAAAAGTTGAGCATTTTGCTCTCAACAGTGGTTATTGCTAAAGTTGAGCATTTTTCTCATATATTTATTGACTATTTGTGCATGTTTCTCCAAGAAGTATCTATTCACTTCAATTGCACTTTTTTTTTTTTTGGATCTTTTATTTGGGTTGGTTTAGATTTACTTAAGATCTTCATATATTCCAGATATTACTCCTCTGTCTCAGGTGGATCTAGAAATTTTTTTTTCCAATTCTGTAGATGGTCTCTACGCTTTCCTCACTGTTTACTTTGCTGTGCAGTTTTTAATTTGATGTGATCCCATTTGTTGATTCTTGACCTTATTTCTTGTGCAACTGGGATTCTGTTCAGAAAGTCCTTAATCTATTTTAACTTCCAGCAGATTCTGTTCAGAAAGTCCTTAATCTATTTTAACTTCCAGCAGAGTAAATTTTTTGTTTAAATATTTAGGTCTTTGATCCATTTTTATTTTAGTTTATTTTAGTACATGGCAAGAGATGTGGGTCTAGATTCAACTTTCTGCATGTGTTTGATCAATTTACCTAGTACCATTTATTAAGCAAGCTATCCTTTCTCCATCATATGCTTATGGCTTCTTTCTCAAAGACCCAATGATTTAAAGTGCTTTGAGTTGTTTATGAATCTTATGTTCTGTTCCTTTGATCCACATGTCTGTTTTTGTGCCAGTACCATGCTGTTTTTATCACTGTAGCTCGGCAATATAACTGTAATTCCAGGACTGTGATACCTCCTGCTTTGCTGTTGTTGCCCGGGGTTACATTTGCTATTCTGGGTTTCTTCTGGTGCCACATGAATAGGATTCTATTTTTTCTAGTTCTTTGAGGAATGCTGTTCATATTTCTATTGGGATCAATTTATTCTATGTATTAGTTTTACTACTATGGCCATTTTGACAATATTTGTTTTGCCTATCCAGAAACAGGGATTATCTTTCCATTTTCTAATGTCAGCCTCAAGCTCCTTTAGAGTGCTATTGTTTTTGTTTAGGAAATCTTTCACTTCCTTGGTTGGATTAATTCTAAAGTATTTAATTTTTCTTGAGGCTATTGTTTTCCAAATTTCTATCTTGATGGGTGTTTATTTTTGTCTCTTACTATAGTATCAGATTCTGGTTATTAGTCCTAGGAGACTTTTGGTGGAATATTTTGGGTTTTCTGTATACAGAATGGTGTCATGTGCAAGTAATGTCAGTTTGACTTCTTCCTTTGCTAAACTTACCCTTTTTGTTTCTTTCTCTTGCCTGATTTCCCTAGTTAATGTACAGGAAACTCTTTTGAGGAAATTGACAAGCTCATTCTAAAGTTAATGTGGATTCACTATAATCTATGTAAATGAAGCTCCTCCTGTATTTGTATCAAAATAGAAAAAAATTCAGTAAAATAGTAGAGTCCAGGAATGAACACTCACAGATATATTAAGTTATATTTTTGTTAGAAGACTCAAAGGCAATTCCAGTGGAGCTGGAATATTTTTTCCAAAACTGTTAGTGGAAAACTTGGACCCATACATACGCCAAACCACATCCACAGTTTTAAGAACTACAATCTACACCTTGTATCACACAAAAAACAAACTCAAAATAGATCCCAGAGCTAAATATGAAGCATAAAATGATAAAACTTCTAAAAGAAAAGATAGATGAAAGTCTGTTTCATCTAAGGCTTGGCAAAACTTTCTTAAATGTAACACAAAAACACAATGCATGGAAGTATTTGATAAATTGTACTAAATGAAAATTATATGCCTTTATTCTATCAATCCTACTATTAAAACAATGAAAAGTAATTTCATACTATAGGAAAAATTTTTGAAAAATTTTATATGTAATTAGGGAGCTCTAGAGTAAGCAATGAAGTTCCAAAGTTCAAATGTCACAAAAAAACTCAATTTTTAAAATATTTCAATGAACGCTTTATCTAAGAACTATAATAATAGTAAGTAATCATATAATACACTACTTGCTATTGCATAAAATCATGATGAGATATCACTACCTATTTGGATATAATTTAAAGGGATGACCACATCAGTGTTACTAGGACATAGACTAACTTTAAATATCATACACTGAGAATGGGAATATAAAAAGAGATGATGATTTTGGAAAACAATTTGTAATTTTCTTGAAAGGTCAAATGTTCACCTGTCACATTATAGAATAACTCCTAGGAATTTACCCAAGAAAAACTGAAGCATATGTCAATTTAAAAATCTGTCCATGTGTCTTCAAGCAGTTGTTTTGTACTAAATTAAAATTTGAAACAACCTAAATGTCTGTCAGCAAGTGGATTAACAGTAAATTGTGGTATATTCCTAAAAGGCCATGCTATTAAGGAATAGAAAAAAAGAATGAATAATGATACAGGCAACAATGTAAATTTCAATATGACATGTTACAAGAAAAAAGCCAAAATAGCAAACTATATGATCCCATGTATATAAGAATCAAAGAAACACAAACTAATCTATAGTGGCAGAAAACACATTAGTGATTGGCTAAGGCTGAAGTAAAGAGAAAGATAGACTGGAAGGGTTTCAAAAACTCTTTCAAATGATGAAAAAACTTTGGGCAGAGGATAATAATGTTAATTATATTAATTATCATGATAATATTAGTGGTGCATTTATATCGAACAGAGAATTTCACAGTATAATATGTGCAGCTTATAGTATATTAATTATATTTAAATAAAATTTAATAAAAGACTTTATGATTGGATGTGTACATTAAAGAAGAGACTATTTACAATCATACAATTTGTTTTTTTTTTTTGTTTTTTTTTTTTTTTGGCAGTACTGGGGATTGAACTCAGGACCCTGCTCCTCCTAGGCAGGTGCTTATTCCACTGAGCTATATCCCCAGCCCCACAATCATACAATTTGAAGATGAATGTTTCATGAGCACCCAAATTGCAACCCAAAGCCCACCTATTTACTGCAAAGTGCCAACACTGCAACTAAACCTGAATACTGAGGTTTTGGTTTAGAAAAAGCAATTCATTCATTAACGTCTTTTGTTTTAAAAGTAAAACAAACAGGTTCCCATAGGTTTGCCACCACCTGTATAGGACAACTAGCAGAATCTGTACGTGGATACTTCAATTTTCTCCACAACACTGATGTCAGGGATGAATACCTTGGGACTGAGAAATTTATCACAGCTAAGGCAGCCTCTAATACCTTTGAGAGTTATTAGAATAATTTTTTTAAAAACACTATTTAAAACAAATAATTATCTCTGCAGAATTCACTCTTTGATCCAGCATTTCAGGATTTTTCTCAATATGTAAAATATTTTAAATCAAATTATTCAACATCTTGAAGGAAAATCATCGCTATGAATTTTTTAATTTGATAAATACCTGTGTGTACTTCATTTATATTGCTTGACAGCTTACTACGCTACACAGTCTTCCCATGGCACTGGGAATAGCATGGCAAAGGGAGAGAGTGACAACTCTGACTTCATGAAAAGGAAGGGGACACTAGGCATCAGAGCATGGCTCCAAATATTAGAATATGTTACTATGTTTATACTCTAGTCTAGGAGTCAGAGGAGAGTGCCCAGAAGGTGTTGTGTTTAAAGTACAATTTGAGAGATAAGGACATGTGGTCTGTGTAAACATAGGATTTAAGAATATTCCAGCTAGAGTAGGTACTATAGATGGTGTTATTTCAATGAGTCTAAAGTGGCCCTGGGTTGATACTTCTTTACTGCAGACTGCCATTCATTAGTTCAAAATTTTACTTGCACCAAATACAGCTTTACAAATTTGATCACTTTAAACACAGCTCAGATAAGCAGATTTTGTGAGTCACTCAGAGCCTGCCTGTTTTTCACTCCCATGGAGCTCTATCCAATGACTTCAAGATAGAGACAAAATAAAACCTCAAGCTTTCAAAGACTCCAAGCTGTTACCAGCCTTCTGAGATGTCTAACCCACAGACTCCTACCATGTTGCCGGGAGATATTATTTAGACACAAAAGCTCCCTCTCCCACTCCACCCTCTCCCCAGTTTAAGACTTCCCTTGGCTAACTTCTTTTGGGTGCCTACCTCCTCCAAGACCTATTTCCACTGTGTATTCTAGATGGTCTCATGCTCTGGAGACGTTCCCGTGCATGCAAACTTGTCAAAGTAGCCCCTACATCAGCACCTTGTGGGTTACTGCTACCTCATGGCATACCAGCATTAGCTCCCAAATCTCTGCAACTCACCATAGACTGAGACTGCAAATTAGAGACAAAAGCAAAGAACCTGTAAGGAACTAAAATGAATGCTGTTTAGTTTTATGTTATATATAACAATTTTTACCTCTTAAAATGTCTGAACTGTCATTTCAGCACACTGCAGTGTTTTCACCATTAGTTTTAAAGTAATATCTCCCTGACTTAAAGATGTATACATTTCCAGTTGGACATGATAGACACTCCCCTCTCTTCAGATACCGTTGTTTAGTTATCAACACAAATATATCATCAGTGTTTGATTATAACACCCCATCCTGGACAGTCATTGTATTGTCTGTTATCTCACATCCATGTGTCTTTTACTCATTCCTAGTAAGTTGCATTTCATCATTCAATATTTATATGATGTTTGTGATACAGAAGTGTGAAATTTTACACTTTCTTTTTCTTAGACTGTCTCTCTATATAGACTCATAAATATATACATACACATAAATACTCATCTCTGCATCCAGGGACATGCTACATAATGACAGTTTGGAAGATAATGGGCCCTCTGTATTATAGTCGGCCCATAAAATTGTACCTCCTAATGTTATTGTAAGTATTTTAATTTGTATAAGTATATTCTGATTTTTTACAATTAAAATCTCTATAATACATTTTTCAGAATTCACCCTCATGATTATGTGAATCTATTCATATTTTTTAGTATTGCCTGCTTAGCTTATTCTGGTACTTTGGCTAAGTCAACTCCAACTTTAACATTTTATGACTTAATAGTTGGGATTCAGTATTATTCTCCACTTATCTAAAACTCAATAGCTAATCTACACTTACTACTACATTATAACTAACATTAGTATTATATATATATTCTCCAAAAATAATAAAAAATTAAAATCTGTTTTCTGTTAGTTTCTTTAAAAAGTTAGCTTCTTATGAGAGTAGAGTCTTGTTTGTTTAAAAATACCAAAATAAATTCCATACTTTACATCAAGCAACATATTTAAGCAGTTCAGAAAATAAGGTATTATGAATGCCACTCATCTTTACACTGTCTCACAAATGTATTGTAGTTAGAAACATCATCATTGTCTTATTTTATTTTATGTTCTTCCTGCTTATAAATGAATACCATTTCAATGCATTTGTCATGGTAAATTATAGAAGTTCAAACACATTTTTGTAAGAATAAATCATCTCAAATTATTAATCATTGCTTATATTCTCTGGACACTTGATTAATTCATTTGTGAAATCATCGTGTTGCAACATTATCATCAGAGTTGTGACAGAGAATTAAATAAAGTAGCTAAGTGAAAAAAGTTTAAATATTTCAACCATTTTCACGGTTACCTTATATCAGTATTATCTGTCAGACTGATTTAGAAATTGCAGGGTTGGAAACACTTAGAATGCAAAGTTCTGAGTTATAACAGCAGACCACCCACTAGAATACATATAAATTCTTACTGGATAATTTATATAAGAAATAGATAAGAAAATAAGAAAGGCTATAGAGTAACAGGTGTGAGATAATAAAAGACAATTACAATGATGCAGAACCATAGCTTGATTTATTATTGAGGGCTTACTATGCACTAACCATGTACATATATAAGCATTAACTTATTTAATTCTCATAACTAAATAAAATTACTATGATTATCACAATTTTCAATCATCCCCAAATCAGATCATAAACATATGATAGTATTTGACTCAATCCCAGGTTTCCCAACACTGAAGCCTTTTCTACTCTCAGACAGATAGTTTCAAAAGGTACCACTAACAAACAATGGAGCCTTCAAAATAGGCAAATGCATACAGCAACACTTATGTGAATGTAATCTTAAATATTACACAAAATAACAAACTACATCTGAAAAGTGTTAATAAAAGTTGCATGTTTCTTAAAAAAGGTTAACTGAATTTCCATTTCTAATTAAGATGCAGGAGTACCTGAAAAAACTTTGACCCCATTCCAGAACTGTGGGTCTTCTTGGGGGGTGTAAGGGAGATTTTCTCAGGTGAGGTCCCAAGGTTAAAAAAGGCACATGTGCAGAACATCAGCAACAACATAAGGCAGCATGAAGCAGAGCACAAAGTGCAAGAAAGCTGACTGCATCTTTATTGTATAAATCTTATACAGGTTGTCAGCTCATGTTTACATTCTTACATAGTGCTGTAACCAGTGCATGTATATTTACATGCGGTGGATTGAGACCTGAAGGTCAACTAATAACATCTAGCTTAACTGAATGAGAGTGGTGCTGGATGTGGAAGATCCACCTGAGGATTGTTGCCAATAAAATAATAGGGAGAACTGGAGAGGAAAAAGAGGTGCTGTTGGTTCTCCTGGAGGAGTTTCTCATGCTGGCTTTCCTGATGTGAACCTAGCTGTTATTGTCAGAGAAGCTCAGGATCTTGTTCTTGCTGAGAATGGCTACAGTTCACTTTGGGGAGCTCTGGTCCTTACTTTGATCACTGGTTCCTGGCTCCAGAGGGGAAGATAGTGCACTGTTCAGCCTCTTGGAGAAGCTTGTCACGCTGGCTTTGCTGATACAAACTCAGCTGTTCTCATTGTCAGAGGAGCTCAGGACCTCATTGTTGTTGAGGGTGCCTTGTGATACTTTTTGTGAGAGCCCTGATCCTTATTTTAAGCATCACTTCCTGGCTCCAGTGCAGATCCCTCAGCCTACTGGCACAGATCGTTCATCCCACTGGCATAGACTTTCTACCTTGCATCACTTAACTTTGATCTGATCTCAGTGCAGATCCATGAAACAGACTTACAGGAGACATTGTTGTGGGCCCTTGGCCTCCAACTGGACTCAGGGGTGCCATTGTTCTGTACTCTAGATCTTCAGCTGAACTCATGCAGGACACTGTCATGGAATCCAGATCCTTAGCTGTATTCTTTGGGTGTTTAGTGTGTGCAGATTTCCTGCACTCTTTTGTACTTGACTCTTTGGGTGACTACTTAAAATAGTCCTATAAATTATGTGCCCTGTATTGAATTGTTTTTCTTGTAAACCCTGACTACTACACTATTCTAAGTCATGGTGACATGATTATATCCCACTGTGCACTTGAGACAGACAACCAGGTTCATGTCCTCAGTCCTGTGTGTTCAAGTAGAGTGAGCGGTCCCGCACAAGAACCAAGACAAAAATAGATATATTAAAAGTCACAATTTTAATAAAACTATTGAAAAGCACTGGTTACAAAGGTATGATAATCCTTACCTGGAGGATCAAAGCATTCCATCCACACCTTGGGTCAAAGACTTTGTGCTGTGTAGGGGTCTCTAAAGGAACAGAATCAGTACTATATATTTTTTCAGTAGGATATATATATATATATGTGTGTATATATATATATATATATATATATATATATAAATGGAAAATTATACAATGGGATTTATTAGATATGCTTTGCCTATCAGAGGTAGAAATAATAGTCATCTGCATGCTAAAGAACCAGATCATCCAATACCAGGTCAATCTAAGATGGAAGTGACAGAATAACAAAAATCAAGGATAAAGCATTAGTCTAAGACCAGAGGTCTAGAAATTCACTGAATTGTTGATATAGGACTGCACTAAAGGGATGAAAAAAATTAAAGTCTATTGTCCACAGGTGATAGCAGTTAGTAAAACACGAGTGCCCTCAAATAGAATGGAGATTTTTGAAGCACAGGTCAACTTCCTCCTTCTTTCTCTTATTTCCCATCTGGGCTGCAAGACTATTGTATGGTACTACCCACAATCCAGCCAGGTCTTTCCCCCAATTATGTTGGTCTGAATGCCAACCATCTCTTGACATTCGCTCACACACAGTATGTTTCACTAATTTGGTGGAGGTTTCTTAATCTAGTCAAGTTGACAATCACCACTAACTACCAAAAGTCTACTGTGGAAATAAGTGGGAAAAAGTGGTTCTCTCTCATACAGAGAGCCATATAGAGACCATGTGGACCCAAAGAGAGTCTTACAAAGAGAGACTGGAAGAGAGAAAACCACCTATGAAAGCAAGAACATCTGTCCTGCCAATGCTCTACTGCCCTTCTGGGAAAATCACTAACAACAAAGAAGCTGAGGTGAAAATGTTTTCCTGCAGACTTATGCAGCCAGTAATGAATCAAAACTATGCACAGCTGTGATCCAACCCACTCCCAACTCAAACCCAGACAAGATCCAATAAATTAGCTGAAGAACAAAAATAATCTGCCTAAATTCAATTTGAAACCACAGCTGAACACAATCAATTTACGGTTAGAGGCCACACAAGCTCAATGCAATCGTCAAAGGGCTCTGAAAAAATCAGTCAGTAATACTACTTACTATCTGCAAGAGGAAAGGGTTTCAAATCTCTAGTAATAAAAACAACACAAAACAACATCAATAATCAATCACTCAGTCTCCTCACTTTAGTCAAACTGCCATGTTAAAATTTTTTTTAAAACTATGCAGAGGAACATGAAATGTTAGAACGATTAAGGGAAAACATTGTTAATGGATCAACAAATGACTCTGATACTAGAATTACCAGGAAGAAGTAATATAATAAGCATATTAAAAATTTTTGGTGAAAAAAGTTTGGTAAAAGAGAGAATTACAGAATAGAAACAAAACTACATAAATCAAACAAAAATTCTAAAACATGAAAATAGATATTTAAAATTAAGGTGCATTTAACACAATATGAATCTGTTTCTCTCCCATCCATTATGATAATTTTGGACACAGTTTGACACAGCAGAAAAATCAAGAACTCTTAGACTCATAGAAATTATCTAAATTTAACCGCAAAGATAAACAAAAATATATGAAGAGACACAAGCAATGACCTATTGGAAAGTATCAAATACCTAACTTATTTGAAATTGAATTCATGAAAAAAGAAGAAAGAGAATGTGGTGGAAAAACTGCTTCATGAAATAATGGCCAAAAATGCTCAACACTTGATGCAGATATCAATACACATCTACAATAAACAGACTAAACCTAAGCTCATTTAAAAAAAAACCCAAAAAACCCTTAGACTGATCCAAGCCAAACTGCTGAAACTTTAAAAATGTTTTAAAAACTGCAACAACTGCCAAGAAAAAGACATACTGTATCAAAGGGAAAACAGTAAGAATGATAACTTTTCATTGACCACAATGAAAAACTTCAACAATGGAATGAGACTTAATGTGAGAAAGAAAAAAGAACTCCATTCTTCGGTAACACCTTGGCAAAAATGTTCTTCAAAGATAGACAAAATATAAAGAAGTATTTATATAATCAAACCGAGATAATTCATTGGCTTCTAATCCACCAAAAAAAAAAGGAATATATATATATATATATATATATATATATATATATATATATATATGCCAAAGGGAGTGCTTCGGATCAGCAAAGGAATCCGGGTGTCTTAAAATAAAACAAACAGCCTGGACTACGTAAGCAAATTCAAGGCCATCCTGACTCCATAGAAAAACCTGTCAGAATACAAACAAAAACAGAACAACAACAATAAACAAGTACAATGGCCCCTGTGTGTAATTTTAGTGCTCTGAGAGGCAGAGGCAAGAGCATCACAAATTTGAGCCCAACCCAGGCAACTAAATAGATAAATAAATAGATAAAAATAAAGTAGAAAGGACTGGGAATGGAGGCCAGTGCGAAGGCGTCAATACTGAAGGGAAAAAAAAGCCCTGAAAAGGTCCAGAGACACAAGGTGATTTTAAAAATTTAATTGCTTTCTACAAAAAGAAGCACCAAATAGCTGGAAAATAAAATTGAAAAAAGACTTAACATAGTTATTAAAAACATAAAATATGAATACATTTCCTAAAAGGTATGCCAGAACTCTATAATGAAATACAAGAAACAATGTTCAGAGAGGTCAGAGTTTTCCTAAATAAAAGACATGCCATGCCCATGAAGTGAAGTCAGCATTGTTGAAATGTTAACTCTGATATGAAACTCTTGTTATAATGATATCTAAGTCAGAATTTCCCTTTGTTTTGTAGAAATTGAGAAGATTCTTCTAAAATATACAATGAACTGAAAATGATCTGGCATACCTGAAATAATCCAGAAAAGAAAAATGTGAAAGTTTTCATTGTTTGATTTTAAGATAACTTATCTATCATAAGATATATTTACACCCTAAGTGTAAAGCTTAAATCAAAACTACATTAATTCAGATATCATGACAGTGACAAAAAGACAGGCAGATAGATCACTAGATTGGAATAGGAAGGTGTATAAATCAATGCAATTCAGTGAGGAAAGAAATGTCTTCGGTGATAAACGGTGTTGGTACTAGTGGAACAATGAACCTTGGCCCTCATTCACACTATTAAAACATTAATTCCAAGTGGATAGTAGACTCGAGCAGGAAATTTAAACTATAAAGCTTTTAAAAGCACAAACAGGAAAACATGGTTTCAACCTTGGGGGTGTCAAGCATTTCTAAGACGTGTCATAGACACTACAAAACAAGAAAGAAAGAAAGAAATCATAAGCTGAAACACTATACATCAGAATACACCAGTTAAGAAAATTAAAGAACAGCCAGAGGCTGGAAAGAAATACTCATGGTGAACAGATCTAATGAAGACACATCCAAATTACATAAAGAATTCCTAAAATGCAATAATAAATATGACCCAATGAAAACTGTTAAAAATATGAACAGACCACCCGAAAGAAGATACATGAATAACTAATAAGTACATGAGAAGATGCTCATTATCATAAGCTCCAGGAAATGCAAACCCACAATGGAAACAAACAAATAAAAAGCCAGGCAAGCAACATCAACTGTGTAAAGATATAAAACGAGGGACCTCTCACCTATGTCTAGAAGGGATGCGAAATGGTGCAAAGACTTTGGAAAACTGATAGACAATTCCATATAAAATTAAATTTGTATTAGGGTCTACTACTACTTATAAACACAAGAAGTGTAATTACCAATATAAGTCAAATATAAAAATGTTTATAGCAGGAAATATTTGTCAACGAAAAATAAATAAGTATATAAAATTTTCTATGTAGTGACAAAAGAACAATTTATAAGCACAAAGCCTGGATAAATCTGATCAACTTTCTCTCAAACATATATAACTCTAAATGCTACAGTTTTGATTAGTCAACTACCATTTTTCTTATTATAGTCCCATGTTAATAATGCAAAATAGTTACTTTTATCTTTGTTTTCTTCAGTCAGTAGTAACTTAGGGTTGGAGATCCCTGGGTTTGGTTCCCAGCACTGCAAAAATAAAATTAAATAATTCTTCAATTATTTTGCAACTCTAGTCATTTATGAATACAATTTTCTTGTACTACTCCAAAATTAAGGTGTTATTTGTATCCTTTCTTTCTGAAGCACAATAAACTCGTGTCTTTTTTGGTGGATACCCAGAATTTGAAAGATCTTTAATAATTATGTGTAATGTCTGTCTTTCTACCTCAAAAGTGAACACTAAGTTGTAATGTAATTGTACATATACAAGGATAGATATGCATATCAGAACTTTGGAGTTGATTTTCTGCTAAAGTCTACTTCCAATTGCTGTTGAGAAGCTTTGTTTCACTCTTGTCTTTTCTCTCTTGCAGCCAATATGGCTTCCTCTTGTAGTTTTGGCTTTCTTTAGTTTCAAAACATGGTATCTAGAGGCAGACTTCTCTGTGTCTTAACATTTTGTCTAGTTATGCATTTAACTAATGAATTATCTTTTGCATATTGCTTATTAACCACCATCTTTATTCTTTCCTTCTCAAATGGCTAGACATGTTCTGAGGATTCTAATCATTTTCTTCTCTTATTTATCTTCATATATGTTCATCTGTCTATCTCTAGTTGACTTGCTTTTGAATAATTCTCTAAAATCTATCTTAAAGTTTAACATTTATCCTTTCATCTGTGTAGATATGTTTTAACACATTCCCTAGTATTATATTTTAATATCAGTCACTGTATTTGTTTCTGATTGAGGATGTCCTAACTCTTTAAAACCATGGTATATTCTTTGCTAACAAAGTCTATTTATCTTTAATTATTGCATAATTATCATTTACTTTATGTCAGTCTTTTCATCCTTATGGAAGTTCTTGGGGTCAAGTTTTCCTGTATGTTATGTTTACTTGGTGATACTTGTAGAATATTATTTCCCTTCTGTTCTCTGTATAGAGACTTTCCACAGCCACAACAGGTTACCTCTAATTACCCTTGTTTTCTATTTTTTTCCCCTACTTTTGTCACCAGAGAGTTTTCTATTCTTATTTCAATTCTTTTGCTATAATTTCCCCAGTGATTTTAGATATTTTAAGTTGTGACCATTAATTTGTCTCCACCATACATTTCTCTAGAATAATTTTCAATTATTATACTATGTGAAAAATTGGTCCAGGATTAAAATAAAGATTGGGGAAATACATATTATTGCTCAATATGAATGAATGATAAAGGAATATCTCTAACTGCTATCTTTTCATGCATTTTAAATCTAAAGCAATAAGGTAGTTAATTTCCAAGACAACATAAAAGTGAAGGCATATGTTCCCAGGTTGTAGCCAGATTTCATGATGGTAAATTTAATCATATTGTATCTATCCTTATTTCCTGGATTTAAAATCCTACTCTGCCTCGCTGGCAGCATGACAGGTGACCAGACTGATGGCTGGAGCAGTGTGGCATTATTAAATTAACTGCCATCAACTATAAACTTCTTAAAACCTCTCCGAGAAAATGAAAGTTGTAAAAGTTAACATGTTCCAATTTTATAATACAAATATAAAAGACACTTTTAAAAATTGCTGCTCAGCCAAGAGTAATTTAACAGGATTGTTAGAGGAGGTGTTGTGCTCCTGTTCCTGGGCAGCTGGTAGACATGAAAGGCATCATTTTAGAAAGTCTCTTTATCTTCTCTCTGTGCCCTCTGTTTCAAAGATCCTTATGGCTTATTCACATGTCCCTTCGCTATCTTTTCCTAACAGGAAATGTTCTTCAGAAATAATAGGAGCTCCATTTCCAAAGATTATAGGACGCATATTTTGATGTTTAATAGCATTTTCAAAGCTCAGGTGAATTCAGATACATATGGGTGACAAGATCTTGGTATATGAGCCAGAGGAGGAAATTACAATTGCGTAGCAGAGAGGCTCCCTCTATAAGAATGGTGGTTATAATGTTCACTCGTAAATACAGTTCTGAGTAGTATAGTAATAGTAAAAATACACAAATAATAATCATTCCATTATAGTCACCATAATACAGCTAAAGTACCATTTCTGATTAACAGTAGCTCTTAATAATTATGAGTTGCATTAGCAAATTTGTGAATTTGAATGCATAGGTCGTAGATTATGATACAACATAAGTTCTTATTTTTCAGAGTTGGTGCCCAGCAAAAGTTTTCTGATTTCATTTGACTTCAACCTCCCTATGTAATGACCCACTAGTTTACATAATACAGTTTAATGTACCTTCCTATCTGTACTTACCATCAAAATCCTTTACCTACAGACAAACTCCTGGCCAAGAACAATGTGTGGAGCTGGGGCTATAGCTCAACAGCTCAAGCACTTGCCTGGCAGGCACAAGGTCCAGACTTCAATTCCCAGTACCAAAAACAAGAACAATGTGTACACAGGCAAATGAAGGATTCCTTAACTTACTACTTCAGCAGCTGAAGCTTCAGTTGATTTCGCTTCCATTCCTATTCTAATATTGGAGCCCAGTTCGGTCTGAGTAATTCAGTCATCATATATCCCTTGTGGTCTAATGGCGCTCCTTGATTCTGACTCCTTCAAAGTCAAAAATCAGCAGAGAAACTAGTTTTCATCATTATTTCTTCTCTAACACCAAGGGCAAAATAATTAGTAACAGTTACTATGTGTGATCTACCACCCTCAAGTCAAGGAAATACTAAATATGACTTAATATCTGCCACTATGTGACAGATCTTCAGAATTACACTTAATCAACTTAAAAAATTAAGAATGAGGGCTCCTTTGTCAGTAGGTAGGAGTTTGGGTGACCAGTGCTTTATGCCAAGTCCTGATATAAACTGGAAGCAAGTGCAACATGATGGGTTCTGCCTTCCAGAAATTCACTGAGTCATATGTCTTTAGTCATTTGAGAAATGCAAATAAAAACAACATTGAGATTTCATCTTACCCCAGTAAGATTAGCCAGCATCAAGAAATCATCCAATAACAAATGCTGGCGAGGCTGTGGAGAAATAGGAACTCTCCTGCACTGCTGGTGGGAATGCAGATGGTGAAACCACTGTGGAGGTCGGTTTGGAGATTCCTCAGCAAACTAGGTCTGGAGGTCCCAGCCAACCCAGCTATTCCCCCTCTGGGTATTTTCCCAGAAGAGGTGAAAACATCATATCACCATGATATATATGCACCCATGTTTATAGCAGCACAATTTGTAATAGCTAAATCATGGAAGCAACCCAAATGTCCATCCACAGAGGACTGGATTAAAAAACTGGCATTTTTACACAATGGAATATTATTCAGCTATGAGGAAGGACAAGCTGGAGGCTTTTATAGGCAAATGGTCACGGTTAGAGACCATACTCATAAGTGAGGTAAATCAGTTGTGCATGTGCAAACAGCATATTATATCATTAGTGTAGGAACCTGGAGGTGGGAATATAAATTGGGAGGTATGAAGGGAGACTGCTCAAAAGTAGAGAGCAATTGGGATGAAGGGAAGGAGAAAAGGAAGAGGGGGATGGCTGTGTAGGTATGTATATACGTGCAGGTTGGCTGACATGGTTGCACTATTGTCTCATGTCGTTTTGATGTAAGGAACAATTGATGATTAATTGTTTGATCAATCTTGTATGTCTATTTGTACTGTCCTGAACATACACTTTGAAGTTATCAATGTGTAATGCAACAACCATTGTTGATTCCCTGCCACCTTATCTGTAGTTCAGTTTTTGTACTGTTTTTGTGCTGCTGTGTATCTGTTTGTTGGTGTTTTTGTTCTTTTACTTTTAAAATTTAAAAAAAGCATAGGCACTGACAAAATAAATGTGTAATTTTACTGAGTCAAAATTTTCAAGAATCAACTTCATAGCCCATGATCTTAACTAGTCAAGCAATGTAAGAAAATAACAGAATGGTGGCAAGATAATTAGACTTTCCTAAACATGCACTGTTTAAAGAAATAATTTTTTACTACATACAAGGGGCAAGAACTCCCACTAACTCTTATTAGCGAATATTGTGTACATGTGTAAGGAGGAAAGAAATGTATTTTCTTTTATCAGACTGAATTTCTGATTAAGTGTAAGGAGGAAAAAATGTATTTTCTTTTATCAGACTGAATTTCTGATTAAAAGACAACCTCCTGATATACCTGACATTGGCTTCTAAGGAAAAGGAAATAATTAATAAGAGATACTATGTTGAGCCTTGCCAAGAAAACATGAAGATCTGCATCTTTCCTTTGCTCACATGAGCTAACGAGTCATATAAGCAATCATTTTTTTTTAGTACCGGGATGGAACTCAGGACCTTGCACTTAGCCAGGCAGGTGCTTATTCCACTGAGCTATCTTTCCAGCCCAAGCAATGTTTTTATACATAGCATAAGACAGAAAGTGAAGTATAGAAGTATAGACAGCCTGTGATGGTTGACTATTAACGTGTATGTGTGTGTGTGTGTGTGTGTGTGTGTGTGTGTGTGTGTGTCTGTGTTAGAACTCAGGCAACATCAGTGTACACTTTCTATGGATTACTATAACCTTGGAAAAGTGGAAGAGGGTTTTTAAAGGTGATGCATGAATCAGAGGAACGATGGACAGATGTATAGCCTAGTGCTCAGAGAACGGGACAACTAAACATAGCAAGAATAAAAGGATTATATAGACGTGTGTAGAGTGACCTTAAATAACATAATGAACAATGTTTAGGCAACAAAACGTGAGTCAGAAGTTCTAGAATTTAGCCAAGGATAGTCAACAAGACATAGGGTTCCATGTGGGAAAGTGCAGGAACTGTGATTATAAGAAATGAAATTGTTTCTTGTTTATGATTCATGACATTAAAATTCTCGAACAAACAGCATAAAAGTTAAAACATATTCCATGATCAAAAGTAAAAGAAATAATATTTAAAATTATTAAAGATTTATGTGATAAGCTTCATGTTTGGGGCTTCAATTATTATCAAGAAAGCAGGAAGTAGAGCATCATTCTATTTCTTTAAATATTACTGTAAACAAACAAGCCTCAGGCTGCTGTAAAAGTGTCATACAGGTTACTGGATGTTCTCCTTCATTCATCAAAAAAGACATGCTCCATAGTTCTGTCTTTCTCCATTTCCTGTCCAAATCTTTGATTTGACTACAATAAAATAAGGCAAAAAACTTCCTAGGTGATTTATAGAAAAGGATCTCAGTACTTTACTTTCACTTCTTATTGGCTTTTTCACCTTGGATTTAAGTGATACTTTTAATCAAAATAATTTTAGTGTATGAATCATAAGAAGGATTTAGCTAGAAGGACCTTATATTTTATTATAAAATATCTACAATCCAGTTAAAAAGTTAGGGTTCGGCACTACATATTTAACCAGTGAACAAACATTTGTTCACAAAAATATGGATAGTGTACTCAGCCCTCTGGCACCTTGAAGAATGAGATGTCATACCCCTATGCTGCAGATTAAATTACCACAGTCCCACCAGCTTAAGCAGCAAAAACATGTTACCTTAGAGTGTCCATGGGACAGGGTGTGGGGGTTAGGGAGCTGATCCCTATGTTCCGGGTCTCACCCTCTGAAATCAAAGTGAGAATGGGGCTATGTTGGCATCTGGAATCAGGATCTTCTTGCAAACTGATATACTATTCAGAGATTCTGGATCCTCACAGTCGAATCAGGACATTTTCCTGCTTTCTCCTTGTTGTCTTGCAGTCACTCTCTCCTCCTCAAAGCCCAGAACACATGACCCTTTCCCTAACAACTTCGTAGTCTGTTCTTTTCTAGAACACTTGGTAGTTTATTCTTTTCTAGAAATGAGAAATCTTTTCATTTCAAATCTTTCTTTCCATCCTCCTAAAACAGTCTGATCTAACTTACCTTATGGAGGGAGTGACTGCCCCTTGGTTCAGTGTACTACAGTGTGCAGTTCAGGGTGTGAGAATCCGAGGCTTCTCTTGGACTTCTGCTTACTACACTTGCTAACAAAAGCTTCCCTAGCAGAGAGACGCTGTTTCATCAAACAGCTATGCTACAAAATTCAATCCCTCAACTGATACAGTCTCTCTAAATATTTAAATAAAACATGTATTAGGATTAAATCTTTGAATATATTACTTCATATTAAATATAAGATAGTACAGTATATTTCATTTAAAGGTGAAGCTCACATATATGATTCATTTACTATTCCTTCAACTGACAGCTAAAAATCTTCACAGCTCAGTGGCACAACGCTTGCCTTACAAGCATGAGGTCATGAGTTTGATTCCCAGTACCACCAAAAAAACAACAAAAAACAACAACAAAAAGAACTTCATAAAACTAAAAATAGGATGCACTAATTTTCAGGAAATGCTTCTTCTCATTTGACATATCATGAACATTTTTCATAGTATGTTACTGCATTCATCACAATACTTATAATTCTACATGTGAATGTTTTAAATTGATGTATCAGCATATTCCTTTCCTTGAGAGATTACACAAAAATTTTTCTCCAAATGTTACTATTGTCAATTAGGCAATAAACAATTTTGATATACATGTGCAATATAGAATATATACATCACATATATGCATATGGTACAGTCTAATCTTATAATGTAAATATTTGCTCTAGCTAAATTCCCAGCACAAGTTAAAGAGAATAAGCAACTTCTGACACTTTACATTGCCAAATCGCTTTGCCCAAGTATTGTACCAAGTAGCTTACAGCTGCATGTACGTGTTTATTTTAAGAGAAAAAATAGAACAAAATTTCAAAGTAATAGGAGGGTAATAATGGTTAATACATTACACATCGTTATCTTTAAATTAGTTACTCATAGTAGAAGATATTGGCATTTAATTGTCCAAACAAAATTACCACAAAACTATATATGTAATATATATAACTATATATCTAAAATATATAACTATATAACTATATATACATATATATATTTCTCTCTTTTGCTTTTCTCTCCCTTCTTTTCTCCATTTCCCCATCCCAGTTTCTCTTTCCTTTTGAAGTTTCTTCCATTTTATAATTTCTGGTGTACATTTTGGATCTTCTTTACTCGTTCAGCTTCTCACACTAGAGGGACAATATAATGTTTCCACATGTGTGTCTGGTTTATTTGAATTTTGAGTATAGTCTTGAGTTGCAACCATCTACCTATTCCCCTGTATAAAAATACCACATCTATTTTATGCACTCCTCAGTTGATGGGCATCTGGATAGTTTCCAAGGTTTAGCTATGACAGATTGTGCTGCTGTAAACATGGGAGCACACACACCGCTGTGGTGTGACATTTTTAACTCTTCTGGGAAGAGACCCAGAAGGGGAATACCTGGGTCTAATGGGACCTCTAATCCTAGTTTTGTGCTGAATTTCCACACTGATTTCCACAGTGGTTGCACCAGTGAAAACTCCCACCAGCAGTGGAGAAGTGTTCATTTTCTCCCCACAGCCCCTCCAGTATTTGTTACTGGTTAATTTCTTGATGACAGCCATTCTTTCTAGAGGGAGGTGGAATTTCAGCATTATTTTAATTTGCATCTTTCAAATGACCAATGAGATTGAATTAACAAATGCAGAAACAGCTACAAACACACTCACCCCTTATCTTTGACAAAAGGGCTAACCACATTCACTGGAAGAAAAAGAGCCTCTTTAATAAATGGTGCCGGAAAAACTGGCTTTCCACATGCTAAAGACTAAAACTAGACCCAAGCCTGTCACCATGCACCAAAATAAAATCAAAATGGCTTAAATATTTAAATATTAAAACAGAAACACAGTCTTCTGAAAGAGAAAATAGGCAGAATGTTTGAAAACACAGGTATAGACAAAGATTTCATAAACAAAACACTGTGTCAATATATTAATACTGCAAATGGAGAACCAGGCTTGCAAGGTCTCTGACACAACTAGACTAGATCACAAATCTAGCAGTAGACAGGCACAGGATGTGAGTCAGTTCAGCCTTTTGCACTGTATAGGGTTTCTCAGGCTTCAGTGGCGGGGAAGTTGGTAAAAAAGAAAATACGAAAGCTAGTCTTGTGGGTTATGACAACCTGTGTTGATTCTGTGTGAGCACAGATTTGATTTTGATGCAACCAAATTGGCAGACCACTACGGTCAAAAACCTGCTAATAAATCCACTGCATGTATCCAAGAATGCCAGCAAAAAAGGTAAGATACAAATTGAAATTGATGCAAAGGTTTATAGCTTGCCCTTAGTTTAACCTTAAGGTTATTTTAATTTTTTATTTTCTTCTCCAATAAGACTGGGACAGGAAGATTTAATTTATTTGTTGGGTGTTCCGATTTTCAAAGACAAATAATATCTTTTTAGGTTTATTATGTATGTACTACATTATTTATAAAACTTTCAACATCATAAAGAGGTATAAAATGTGAAGCAAAACTGTTCTCTGCCATACTCCAAAGAGGTAAACTTTCGGACAGGTATCATTTTTCTTCTAGGGGCCATATGTGCTATATTTAATCATAAATCTGTGAGCTCTTTTTAACACAAATGTCAATGTACTAAATCAGCGGTTCTGCAGCTTCCCTTTCCCACTTCACGTGTAATTCTCATCACAGATTACGTTTCCAATGGCCATTTAAATTTTCACCTTACAGATGCTTCAAAACTTTAAAATTAGTGGCCTATAGGTACAGATCCAATTTCTTTCCTACACTTTTCCAGTTGTAACTGATGCTCTAATGTCTTCTTGGGTATTAACAGTTTTGTCTTTCTGCAAATATAATTACGTGCTCATTCTTTTAAAGGTGAACATAGGAGGGTAAAATGTATATTCACTCAAAGTCATCAAAACAAAAACCTTCAATTTCCAATACGGTGATACAGGAGAGTGCTGTTTCCCTTCAATTTTTACTAATCTCTCTAGCGTTTATAATGATAAAAATTGATATAATGGGTGTTTTGTATGTAGTACCGCTGTGTGCTAAACTTCACATGAATGCTTACGACACTTAACCCGTTTTAGTCCCCTACTAGCCTGGTCAGTTGCTTTTCTCAACACTGTGCAGAGGAGGACAGTGAGGCACAGGTGCACTAAGTGCCTTGTCTCAAGCCACAAGACCAGATGGGTTCTGAGATGAGATTTGTTCACAGGTTACCGGATTGTCTGACTCCAGAATCATGACTTTACAAACCACATCATAATCAATTTAACTTTCGGAAAGTTTAAGATATGATTTAGTAATTTGTTTGTAATATTTTATAAATGTATAAAAGTTCAATAAATATGAATTTATACAATGTATTTTTAATTTCTTTCTTCAAAATTTTTGTTTATATCATTGCCTAGCTTCCGTCTAGTTGTCAGAACTATTTGCTCCTAAGGAAACTGTAAAGCATGTTCCCATCATGTGATGTCTCCTTTTATTTTAAGCTAATTTTGTGAAAAATAATCACTTTATTTTTATTTAATAATCTTTTTCTCTGGGCACTAGAGATGGTTTCATGTTATAAAGATAGACATTTATGTATCAGTATTTCAAAAATAACTTTTAATTTGGTAATTAGGTAAATATTAAAGTATGTTTTCACTTTTAATTTCTATTAAATATTTTGCACATTGCTATTTTAAAATGTATTATAACATTTTATAATGGACAGTGTTGATTTTTTTATGACTCAAAAGAGAATTTGACATGAAATGAATAGTATTCCAATCCTAAACACAATATAAATTTCACTGAATTGGGCTGGGGGTATAGCTCAGTGGCACAAACACCTGCCTGACAAGCAGAAGGTCCTGAGTTCAATTGCTGATACCAAAAAAAAAGTAACTGAATTAATTTAATTATGTAAAGTATACTATTAATGGGAAAGAGATTGGAATATAATATATAAAAATTATCATAACATTTTAGTGATATAATTATGTATTATTTTTATTTTCTCCTATTTGCTCCAAAAACCACCTCTACTATTTGAAATACCTTTGAATTTTCAATTTATTTTGCATTTTACTAGAGGTACAGAGAAAAGATCATATCTTCCTTGGCTTGTTTGAAATGTCACAGAGAAATGTGTACTCACTCTAATACCCAGGTCTGAAATAACTGGTTGTTTCACAAAATGTCCAACACTATAGGGAATACTCTCATCCAGCTTTGCTGTAGTTTTTGTATTCTCTTAAATACAATTCAGATTATATTTTAGGTGTGTTTCCATGAAAGAAAACACACCTAAAAATTGGCATTGGGGATTATGTAACTGACTGAGAACTTGCCATTTGAGATCATGCAAGTGCCATGTGTGATCACATACTTGCTGGGTGACAAAATGAGACATAGAGAGTATCTGGCTTGTAATCTGAGAGCCAAGGAGTTGGCACATGAGGGCAGGACCTCAGCCTCACAGTACTCTGGCCTAAGCGACTAGTGTCAGGCAGAAGAGCAATGTGAGACGGGACTTCACACATCCTCATGGGAAACATTCCATTAAAGAAGGCCTCAGTTTGTGAAATAGGAAGAAGTGTTCTTCGCTTGCAAAACCAGACTCTATTTAACGTAGGGTGACATGTTTTGCTGTTCCTAAAAGCTGTTCTGAAAGAATGCAAGGATCTCCAAATACAAAGGATGATCAAAAATATGGCGGACATTTTAACAATTTTTTTTCTTAAAACTTATTAAAGTGAAAGATACATTGCCAAGAAGTATAGCATAAATGTAGTTGAAGTGGGGGGAAATATTTTAATTATTTCAAGGGGGATTAACAGCAACATGTGTTTTGCTGTAATTTTATTTTAACTTAGACATTCAACCTATGTTTTGATCATCCCTCCTTGATCAAACATTTGTGACTATTTCTGTCCCATGAAAGCACTGCAGTGTGTCCTCATCCACTTCATTCACGTCTGGCACTGTATGCCTTTTTGATTGTCCTCAAAGTCAAATAACCCTGCAAGGTAAAGATTTAGAACTAATTCTGGGTATTAAGGCAGCTATGGAAGGACATCTAAAGGTGCTCACAGAGGAGGACTTCCCGAACTGCTGCCCAAAGTGGCGAGAGTGAGGGGACGATCATGCCGAAAAGAAAGGAGAGTCATATGAGGAGGACTGAGGGGTGTGTTTTTTACTTCAATGAGTTATTCTGAATTTAAACATTCTCTGCAGTTTTTATCATACCTTGTTTTAAGGAGGACCCTGTCATTTAAAATTAAATTGTATATATATATATATATATATATATACAGAGAGAGAGAGAGAGAGAGAATTTTAAGTACATAGTAAATGCATGATAAAAAAAATTACCTACGTTTAGCTCTCTTTATTTTATACCTTTAATTTTGCTATGTCCAGGTGACTCTCAACCCATTTATAAAACTGTATTTTCTAAATTTTGCTTGTTTTTTCTCATGTTGCATCATTCCATCTATTTTTCCTTCTGGGTCACTGGGTCTGAGTATTAAATGGATTATCTATATTGGTGTCGAGGTGACAATATGCATCAGACAATTTAGGGAAATAAATGAAACAAATGGTAGTGCAGTTATTGTCATTTTCTTTTTCTCATGTCTGATCACTCAGCTAAACATTCTTCAAAATCAGTATAAATTTCCCCTATCACTGGAAAGGGAACTATTCTATAGAAAAAAATGCTTGGAGTATGGAAACCAAATCCCCAGGCTTTAAACTAATAGCATGCCAACACAATAACAAGTGTGCTAGGAGCACAAAGCAGCGATAGGTTATTTGGCCAAAGCAGTGAAAGTGGTTACAGATTGCAAATCCAGCATGTATGTCTCCCTTCATTAAAATTTAGCTATGTTGTGTCCTAAGTCTTTTTGGCACTGTGTACTTGATTCACTGAAGTCAACATGACGTCTGCTCAGAATTAGTCATCAGGCCCACTAACTTAAACTGTGTTCTGTCAAGTGGAAAGGAAGCAACCCTCTTACATTCCATGAAAAATCTCAGGGTCATGTCATACCCTACCTACAGGACAGAACCGCTTCCCAGTAATGTGTATCTACAAGTAAGCTGAGTAAAACCACCATATTCCCATGACAAATGAAATTCTGAAGCCACACTATAATGTGTTAAAAGATGCTTTTTTCTAATCCAAATTCACTGAAAATGAGATATTTAAAAAACCAAAAATAAGCAGCAATTAAATAGAAGACAGTTCCCACAGCATCCAGGCTGAACTAACTAAAGCAATCTTGTAGACTTATTTTGCTACATAAAGACATTTACAGATACTTACCAGACTGAAAACTTCATCACATGGCCGTATCCATTCCAATAAGCTTTATTCTATGTTTTCACAGAAAAGTGCCATTGCCTACAATGAGTGTCTCTACTGTTTGTTCATAAATATTCTTACTTAATTTGCTCGCCATTTGGGCATATCAGGCTGCAAACTTAGGTGAAAATAAAAACCATTAGGATGGAGCTAAAAGTTTTGCTCAGTAGTTACCAGTATATAGAAACTGAATCTACTATTTGTTATTCCTAGCAACTTGAAATCTGGAGCAGAGTTTTAGAAATATGTATAGTTCCCTATTTGTGAAGATTAATATATAATCTTGCTGTTCTCAAAGAATTAAACCGGGATGTGAAACTTCAGGTAACCCTAAATCTATCAAGGGATGTAGAATCTAGAATCATGACGCTTCTTCACAGAGGCAACACTGTTAGGCACATTAGTAGAAGATATATCCACCCTAACATAGTAAAATGTCCATCCACGCCTTCACAAGTGCTTCTCCTATTCTGGGAGTGGATAAAGACTGTATTCTGACTTTGAACATTTTTTGAATAACAAAGAAACCAGGGGAAGCTCTCATTGTCAACTTAGCAAAACTCCCCATAGATTCATGAAGAATTAGTAAAAGGAGACATGTGGGAGGCATCTTAGCAAGCCATCAAGTAATAAGATTAAAAGCACTGTCATTGAAGATTGTAACCTCTTAGAAATATTGCTGGTGATAAAGCCACTAGGGGGAATGAATCCAATTTGTGGAAGATTTAAAAAGTATTTGTCCTTGTAAATTATGAAAAAAAATTAAAAACTCATTTTAGAGTTTTTCCTGTTCTCTATTCTTAAATGCTTTAATCCTTGATTTTGCCTTTATCCTTAAGGGTTGTTTTCATTTCCTTTGAAAAACTGTACTTGCAAGACTGGAATATTGACATTAGGGTTGATCAGTCTAATTCTCAGGCCCAGATTAATTTTAAAAATAAAAACTAAAAATCTAAAACAATACTTCTTATTTGATTTTGATGCAACCAAATTGGCAGACCGCTACAGTGAAACATCTGCTAATAAATTTGCTGCATGTACTGAAAAATGCCAGAAGAAAGGTAAGACAAAAATAGAAATCGATGCGAAGGTTTACAGCTTGCCCTCAGTTTAACCTCAAGGTTATTTTAATTTTTCACTTTCTTCCCCAATGAGGATGGGACAGGTAGATTTAATTTATTTATTGGGTGTTCTTGTTTTTGAAGACAAATATCTTCTCAGGTTCATTATGGATGTACTACATTAGCTATAAAACTTTCAACATCATAGAGAGACATAAAGTATGAAGAAACCCTTCTGTTCTCTCCCATACTCCAGAGAGGTAAACTTTCTGACAGGTATCATTTTTCATCTAGGTGTGATGTTGCTATATTTAATCATAAATCTGTGAGCTCTTTTTAACATGAATGTCAATGTGCTAAATGAGCTGTTTTGCAATACTTTACCCTAAAGGTATTTTGCAATATCTTTACTGACATATATTACCAAACTAGATGCACACACACACACACACACACACACACACACACACACACACACATACACACTATAATGTGCCAGAAACCTTGTTAAAATGAATATATATATATATATATATATATATATATATATACACACACACACACACAAGATAGCTAATTGTGCTACTAATTTCTATTGATTCATTTAAAGGAATAGTCAGTGCTTATATTGTTTGATAAGTCTCACATGCCTATATCTGCTCATCTGAGCAACTACTTTGAAGATAACAATATGCAATATAATAGCCATTGTTCATTTCCTATCATCTTGCTTTGAAATTCTGTACCATTTTTATTTTTTTATTATTGTTTTTTAAAAAACTACAAGCAAGCAATTCTATGATAGATCATATGACTCTGGATTTTCTGAGAACCATTTGCCCAATTACACATGCAAGAACATCATGACCAGAAAGGACAGTGAGGGAAATTACAGCAGAGAAAGAGCAGAAAGGACAGCAGAGAAAGAACAGAGTTCTCCAAGAGAAGAGCAAGCCTGGCCCTGAGTGCCTGATGAAACAGGCGGGGGCAAGGCTGGGGTTACTGTGCAAGCAACCTAGAAGTCTCGGCAGTCTAAGGACTTCAACCTGGTCTTTGGGGACTCCCAAAGGTAACAGTGGCCATCAGCAGTATTCCATGTCACCTTGTCCTTCTCAAGGATGTCAAAGATCAGTATTTGGTGCCCTGGGTCATCACACTCAGTGTGTTGGAGATCCATAATGGCACGTTCTCAAAGTCACCACAGTTCAGCTTCACACTGAGCAAATCTGCTTTGCACATGTTTGAGAAGTGTCTCCCTGCTCTTTCCGGGGTCCCTCTGTCCTCACTGTGAAGACACGAGCCGTGAAACGAGCACCAACACTAGGCTGCACTCTCCTCCTCCTCCTCCTCCTCCTCCTCCTCCTTTGGTCACTCTTGCTTCCCCTTACTCTCGGTGACGCCACTGGCAGCTCCCTGTAACTTCCTTCTTGTTGTGAACCAAGCCTCAGAACCAAGAACTGAAAAACTTGATCACCAAAACCTCTTATCCAGATTATTACAACTTTCTAAGTTGCGGTGATCCAGATGAGAGCACGAGGAACCCAAACAAAAACTAGGCCTTTACTCATACTCTTCCCTGCATCCACTATGCAAAAGTAGCCCTACCGCGTTCTCCTAATCGTGACCGATGACCCCTGATGCCTTTGTGCCTGCTGGCTCCTAAACCCAAGCTACAGGATTCAGTGTGAAATAACCGGTGAAGCCTTCGGCATGTGAGACACGCTCTCTGTGCGGATACCATCCATACCCCTGTACCTGCAAAAATACTGTCCTCTTTTCTGCTGGGTAGTGAACAAGGTAGCCCTACCTCTACACCTGACTCTATATTTTACCAGGCCTCTCATGTAAAACTCGAACATTTATGCCCCCTGAGATATATGAGGTTGAGATCTATGGGGCACATTCTCCTAGTTGCCATAAAGGTATGCCTTAATGTCACTATTTCTATTTTACAGATTTGAAAAGTGGGCATAAAGTGATTTAGCCCCTTGCTTCAAGTTTTGGCACTATCAAAGGAAGAATCTGGACAGATACTCAGTTCTACTTCAGTATATGTGATCGTAACTGTTCTAGACCCAAGTGTAATAATGAAACAAAGTAAGAAAAGTAAATGGTACATGTCACAAAGATCATCCCAAATACTACATTACAGACTGAAATGTGATTCCCTGTCTAAGATATATGTTAAAGCCCTAAGTCCTAATGGCACTGCATTTAGAGAAAAAGGGCTTTTAGGAAATAGTTAAGTTTCAATTAAATAATAAGTGTGGAGCCTTAATTTGATACAATTGGTCTCCTTGTGAACAGAAGAGAAACACTAGCGGAGAGGCCATGTGAGGACACAGCGAGAGCAGTTGTCTGGAAGCCAAAACGAAGGAGTCCTCATCAAAACACAGCCCTGCCTGGGCCTTGAGCTTGGACCTCCAGCCTCCAGAACTGAGAAAACAAATGGCTGTGGTTTAGGCCACCCATTCTGTGGTACTTTCCTATAGAAGCGCAAGCAGGCCACCAAAGGTCAATCATAAAAACGAATACAACAAAATGAAGAACCACTTATAGAAAGGGTCTGATTACAAGTAGTTTGTGTGATTACCTTTATTTTCAAAATAGAAAAGCATGGCACTCTTGAGCACTCTGAGACTGCAGCTGAGGAGCCCTGCAGGTCGTGGAGCACTCACTAGATCTGCCCTCTGGGTTCTGCTTTGAATTTTTTTGTCTTTTCTTCCTGGGGTAACAGAAAGAGCAATCCGCCATGTGGTCCAGGTTTGTAAAAACATCTCCTGAAAAGCCTAGAAATAGCCAAACCATGTATGCCATCAGGCCAACTAGGCTTCAATTTCAGCAACACTGCTATTTAATTTCTCACTGGTATTATAAAATATATGTTTTCATGTTTTTCCTTATGTAAATGAGAGATACTAGTGCCTTAGTAAATATATGCCTTCACACCTATTAATCAAACCATAAGTATTTGTTGGATAATAAGTGTCATCTTGGCAGCAAAATGAGCTGATACATATAGCAGCTGTCGAGTCTTTCCAATTTTTTTGAGCTTTTATGGAGAGAATATCTAGAAGAATGAGATTGTGTCTGTTTGTTGCTTTTCTCTAATTGCTGAGACAAAATACCCGACACCCAGAATTAAGGAAGGAAAGGTTTATTTTGCTCACAGTCTGTGGAGGTTTCAGTCTACACTCAGCTGGCTCCAAGGCAGCATGGCACATGGCAGAGGGCAACAGTGCATGGTGGTGGAGGGTAGAGAAGCAAAAAAATGACAAGGGGAGGAGCTGCAGCAAGCAGCCGCCTTCTCCCCCTTACACTGTATGCAAACTACCCACCCCAGGGCAGGTGTAGCACTCACATCCGTAATTCCAACATGGGACCATGAATCAATCATAAAGTCTAGAAGCCCACCCCATGAGTGTGTGAATCTTTGGGTGGGGGCACCCAGACTCAAACTATAACAGTATATTAGTCACCTTTGCTTTGATATTACAAATAATCATGCTAATCAACTCATAAACACAAAGTATGCATCTTCAGTCACAGTTTTGGATGCTTCAGTCCATAACAATTTGTGCTCACTCGTTGGGCAAGGTAGCCCATCATAGCAGGAGTGCATGACCAAGCAGTATTGTTTTCCTAATGGCTGGGGAACATAGTAACACGAGGAGAGAGCTGTGATCCCACAGCTGTCTTGCAGGGCACTCTCCTGATGACCTAATGACTTCCAAGTAGGTCCTACCTCCTAACGGTTCAACTGGTTCCCGATAGTACTATGCAGAGGACTAAGTCTTTATGTCATAGAACATTTAGGGACACAGATTCATGCTGAATAAGGAACAGGAAAGCTGTATGACTTCTGGGCTAGTCCTTAATAAGAGTGACCAATAGCACAAATTAGTACTGAGTCCAAATGACTAACCCAGACATGACCCCACACACATCAGTTTTTAAGAAGTATTGGTGAAGCTACTTAAGAGGTAATGCTCAGACATCAATGGTAAGTCATCAGAGAATAGGGCACCATTATTATGGAGTTAACATTCTGAAACTAGTTATCTACATCTGAGTATATTAGTGCTTGTCAAAGTGGGTTCCTTGGACCATTATTTTCAGTATCAGTCAGTTTCCTTATTGAGACTATCAATTTTAATATATCAACCTGGCTGAAGTAAGAAATGCTTAGCAGATTAGTAAAGCACAGTTCTAGGTGGGTCTGTGGGGTATTCCCAGAAACGATTGGCCTGCAGACCAGCAAACTGAGAAGGACAGATCCACCCCAGTTATGCATGGCACTAACCAATGGGCTTGCAGCCTAGATGAAATAAAAGATGGAAAGAATGAAATATGTCCATTTTTTAAGAGCTTCAGTCTGCCTGAGCAGGTGCATCTTTTGCTATCAACACCTTTGGACATCCATCTCCAGGTTCTTGAGTCTCCCAGTACAGACTCACACTGAAGCCCTTCCAGTGAGCGTTCTGCCTTTGACTCTGGACTGGTACTCTCTCCTTGATGTCTCTTGCTCTAAGACTTCCATGCTCCCAGATGAACAGCTACTGATTACTGAGGCTCTACAGCATGTGGCCACTGTGGACTCTCCTGCCTCAGATCTTAGCGCTTCTATTTAATCTCCTTGCATAATTATGCCTATATTTTCTGTAGATGACATTCTTCTAGAGAACACTCACTGATAGTATTACTGAAATGGTTTAATGTAAAAAATGATTCACATCAGAGTCTGGCCAGAAAAGAAAAACGCTGTTTAAAACCAAACATTCCTTCCTTCCACATCCTCATCCTGTAAATATTAAAAAGGACAAAGCGTGATAATGGCTGTGTGTGTAATTTTAATAGGGATAAGGAAAATACACTCTTGGCAAATGATGCAGAGACACTGGAGCCTCCAGGAACCCTCCAAGTGGAACCAGTGCTTCCTTCAGACGCGGAGAGGACACAGCCAGAGCTTACCAACGTGGGGAAGGGGGGCTTGCCAGGGTCAGAGTGTAACCAAGCTCTCACCCGTGTAAGTTTCACTTAGGAGTGAGATCTAGGATTCTCAAGGTAGTGGAGTGAAAACCAGAAAAAAAGGCTGATACAAAGCTGAAGCAGGTGAGAAGAAATTACAAATTCACTAGGCATTTTGTGTTCATGTATCAACTCTGACCGCTGGATAATATATTTAAAACTTTGAGACTAATTTTAGGTCCTACTTTTTGCTGAAGTGAAGCTCTCTATGTACCTTCTTTTTTAGGATTGTTTCAATAAATGGTTAAGGATGAGCTAGAAGTTTTTCCTCGAGTATATTTAATTTAGAAGTCAATAATTAAGGAATAGCTAAAAATAAAGTCATACACACCTATGATTTTATAACATATTGCTAATTAACAATTGTGTTAAAGAGCATGTTAAAATAAATTATATATAGAAGCTATTGACACTGAAATATGGTGTAAGAATATTTGTGAGTGTTCTAAAGAAATATTTATGGAATGATACATATCTGTGAACATACTTACTGAAAAAAAATCAAGAAATATTGAGAATATATAATTCATATCAAAAACCTAAAAAAAGTAGCAAGACTTTTAGCAGTACAGTTCAAGAAAATAATGTTGTTAATACATAGAGTCAAAAAGGCTTTTATAAGTAAATGGCTGCAACTAGAGACTATAATCATAAGTGAAATAAATCAGACTTGCATGTAGGAACATCATATTGTCTCCCTAGAGTAAAATACTGAAAGAGTAAATAAGATACAAAAGGTAAAGTAGATATTGTGAAAGGGAAAGAAACTGTTCAAAAGGAAAGAACAATTGGGATAGGGGAAAGGAAAAAAATATATATATACACATATAAGATAGCTAAGATAATTAATTGTACTACAAAGTTTTGTTAGTTCATTGAAAAGCTAATTCTGATATTGTTTAATCAATTTTGAATGCCTGTATCTGGTAATCTGAGCAACTACTTGAGGCTAATAATATACAATAGAATAATGATTGCTAATTTCCTATTATCTTCTTTTGAACTTCTGTATCATTTTCATTGTGTTTTATTCCCTTTAAAATAAAAAAGAAGACAGAGTGAATATAATAACATTTTTAAAAGATCAGTAAAATGACCAAATATCTAGCAATATGGAACAAGATAAAATTTGAGAAGAAGAGAATAATTGTATATTCAGGGGAAGTTAATGCTATAATAAATAAAAATATTGATCTAGTATATTTTCAGCATCCCAGTTCAAACTGATATATTTCTGGAAAATATATTAACAATCAAAGTTGTACAAGTGGAAATAGAAGCCTAGAAGGCACATAGCATTAAAAGGTTGAGCTATATGAATAAAACTAAGCAAAACAAACAAACAAACAAGAAAACCTCTTCCATTCTCCCCTGAAAGGATCCTGGACCTAACTGTATCTATAAAACTCAAATTATAGAGAAAGTTAACCTGTTCAATCAGTCCATTTTGTTTGTATAAATTTGATGTCAAAACCATAATTAGACTACAATAAAGAAATTATAAATCTATTTTATTTGTAACCACAGTTTTACAAATGTTAAAAAAACACATTTTTACGATTACCCATCACACTCAAGTGTTGTTAACCTAAGTGGATATTGGATTTTATCTGCATATAAACAGTCATGTGCTATTTTTCTTTGTTTATTAGGATGTATATTAGAGGAAAATATTTGTAAGGATCCTTCAGGTTACATGCCCACTGCTATAATTTTTCATATGTTACTGACAATTTAGAAATAACATAAGTGTTGGAAAAATTACTAAAATGAAATGTGGTGAATTCAAAAGGTGAAAGACTATATAGCAGTGTGAAGCCCTGACCTTAAGTATATCAAATCCTGGATAGAATTCAAATGCACCTAGTACTGAGGAACAAAAATAGAAAATAGAACAAAGTATATAGCATAATTCAACATGTGTTAAAATATATGCATTTAAAAATAATGTTTCCTCATTGAGGTAGGCATGCATATCCAATGTTCTCCATATGATAAGTACAGTAATTATGTCCTCAGATAGAGGATGGGGTCAGTACCTGTGAACAAAATGAAAATAAAATAAGAAGAGAAAAAGTAAAAAGACAGGTCAGTCTCTTTATAGAAACTAATAAGAAACTAATAAGATGCCATATTCTAAATTTAAAATTATGCAAATTCAGGTCTATGCAATTGGTGAACACCAAATCTTTAAAATACAATAGAAATGTTATCTTAACACATAGTCTACTCTTTTTTTTATGTTAGTCACTTTTCCACTGCTGGAACAAAATGCCTGACAAACATAATTTAAAGGTTTATCTTGACTCGTGGTTTTAGAGGTTTTGGTTCATGGTTGGCTGGATCCAAGAAGAAACATCACAGCAGAAATGCATGAGGGAGAAAAGCTGTTCTCCTATGGCAGCCGGGAAGCAGAGCCAGTTTGTGGGCAGGGGGGCTGGTGACATGAAGTACTCTTCAAAGGCATGCCTCAGTGACCTGCTTCCTCCAGTGGGCCCCTCTTAATAGCCCATCCAGCTATGAAGGAAAAATGGATTTATCTGTTGGTGAGGTTAACACACACCTCACAGATCTCCACTTCCAAACACTGCTGCACTGAAGATCATGTCTTGAATGTATGTTTTTCGATGAAACTTCATAATTAAAACATAACATTTTCCTCCTACATACAATGATTGTGCAGGACTTCAAAAAATATTAGACACTTTAGAATTTCTTTTTGCTCACCTTCCACATTATACTCCTATAGAAAGGGGTAACATTCTAATTGTAAACATGAATGAACCATGGGGATGCTTTGTTTTGTGTAACAACTTGGCTAGCCTATGGTACCCAGTAATTTAAATCAAATCTAAGGCTTTGCAAAGCAAGTATTTTATAGATGTGCTTAACACGGAACATCAGTTGGCATTAAAGTCATCCTTGAAAATGTATGCGGGCCTGATTTTTGAAACCTTAAAGATTTCAAAAGGAGGATTGAAATTGCCCTAAGAAAGAAATTCTACCTCATAGCTGTGTCTTATCCTGCTTACATCTTCCTGGACTGTGGTGGGCCTGCTTTGTGAATTTCAGCCTCATCCAACCATATCCCACAATTGCATACCCAAGTTCCTTGGAACAAATCTCTTTCTGTGTGTACCTGTTTTTCTATATATGTTCATACACACACACACACACACACACACACACACACACACATCTCTTACTGATTCTGAGTCTCTGCTGAAATCATGACTCATAAAACACCAAAGTTTAATTATCAAAAAACTAAATTAAAACTTATGGACAAAAGTACCCATATTTCAATTTTCATGGTGAATTTGATTTAAAGTAGCACAAAGTCTGGACTTCTTCTGGTTTATTATTAATCAAATGTCTTGGAGTTCTAACATTTCTGTAGAAAAGTGGCTTTATATAGTGTTTATGTTCAGAGATGTAGCTTTTTTATGAATATTATCCCTACTCATGTTCTTGGGAATCAGTTTACCTATCTTCACAAATAAACATATATGCACAACGGGGATAATTATAGGTAGATAACTGATAAGTCCATGTAACAATTTGTTATTACCACAAATTTTCTCTATGTTTATTGATTTGTAAGTTGCTAGATTTGAATACGCAGTGTTGTACTTGCCTCATTTCCACTGCCAGGATAAAATACCCAACACATACAATTTAAAGGAAAGGCTCAGAGTTTCAGATGAACTGTCATGCAAAGTGTGGAGTCCAGAAAAGCTGCTCACTTTGTGCAGTTATAAAACAGCACGGGGAAGAGCACCAGCGGAAGATGTGCCCCTCAAGGCAAACCCGCGGCTTAATCACTTCTTCCAACTGAGCCTCACCCGCTAACAGCACGTTCAGCTGTGGATGTCAGTGGGTTAATTTGCTGATGTTAGAGCCCCACAGTCCAATCACTTTTCCAGGAACTCTTTAATGCAATCAAGTAGGAAATTAAGATGAACTGGCACATTACCTAACAAGAACTCCTTCACTTTGCCATCCTCCCTTTTCAGATATGCTGGCAACCTTAGATTTCCTTTGTAATTTGAAAACATTTGGTCAAGTCCCTTAAGGGAATAATCTTCCCTCTACTGCCCCGTGGGGATACTGAACCAAATTGTCAACAGGTAATTCTTTAGAGATGGCAGTTTTCCTGTTAGAATATGTAAGCCGTGGTGGAAGCCATCAGCAAAAAGCAAAGGGTGAACTAATCTTGGGAAAAAAGCATAACCTTAGCATGATGTAACCCCAGGAGCAAGGTATGCAATAAAATTTCCTTTCCTAATTCTCTTCTTCCTTTTCTTGCTCCCTCCTATGATTTAGTTTGTGTGTGCAGATGCAAACACAGCTGGGAATCATGACTGGGAATTTGCTTGACTTCTTTAACGCTGACTCCACTTTAACGGTCCTCTGGTGTCATCTGTATGACCTTTGATCCCAGCCACAGAAGATGGGGCGTCTTCATTGTTTTTCCGTAGGTTCTGCTTTTTTAAGTCTTTTAGACCCCTTCTTTCAAGTTGAAAGACAAGCGGCCAGGCTTTCCACAGAGGCACCCTCTGTCTCTCTTTCTGTCTCTCTCTTTCAGCCTCCTGAACTTCCATTCATTCTTGTACAGAAACAAATATATTTGCTATAAATATTACACACTCTAAAACAAAACATTTTGAGTGCACAGTCACTTGTGAGTGTACCTATTTATTATCCTTTCCTCTAAACAAGTCTGAGATGTAAGTCAAGAGAACCCTAAGACTTGGGTAGTAATTACGGTAATAACAGAAATAAAGCTACTTTCTTCCACAGATAATAATGTCCCTGGAAGGCAAATGGAAGGCCTTTAGTAACTCTGTAGTATTGGACAAATTATGCAACTCTATCATCAGTGGAATGCAAATTATGTCTATCTTGCAAAATAATGTAATGATTATATATGTAGTGCATCTGGTATATAGTGGGTGTTCAACAAATGGCAGATATTATTGTTGTTAAATTTTCCTACAGAAAGCACTGAAGGACATCATCGCAACTGATCATCTTTTCCTATGACACACAAACTGGAATCCTGATATGAGCAAAGGAGTCTCAGTTCATCTTCCCTCAAATTGCATTCCTTCTTGTGCTGTTTGAAACTTTAATATTAGGGCAGCTTGGTTCCCTGTAAATTGTTCAAGTGTCTTGATCTTAGAATATTAGAACAAAAGTATCTTTTGGTGTCTTCCCTAGGAACCTCATTCAGTTTTGGCCTTGACATCATGAATTTGTCCGTATACACACACAAATCAGGCAATCCAATTCTCTAGAAAATATATTGTCTTCTCCAAAGTTGATCCAGCTGGAAAACACTTTTGTGACTGTATTCTCTACAGCAAGTGGAATATACTCTGAAAGCATTTTTATAGCCCAACTGAGTGCTACCCAAATGGCAAGGAGATGTTGCAACAAAATCTAGGCATTTGAGATGAGATGAGATACACACAGAGGTAGAGCAAAGTCCCAAGCTACAAATTTGCCATTCATGCGCCTGCTACAAACTATGTCACTATTGATTGGAGGAGGAGAGAGGACCAACATGCAGATGGTCTCACTCACGCACAGAAATACTAGCCTTGTCCAAACTCTGTTCCTCATCTGTAGCCCAAAATTGGAGGGATAAGAACCCAAGAAAAGAAAGGGCTTTCTGCAAGCATTCTGAGCTCTGCCATTGCAATAACCACCTCCAAGCAGATGCTACAATAAAAAAATGAAAGAAGAACTACAGGGTCAACATTAGGTGGCAGAAAGGTGACTGAGACTCTGGTGGGGGAGATTTGATACAATAAACTTGAAAGCAGTAACTGATAAAGAAAAATAGAATTTCATACTTGTATCCTCAAAGTAGGCAAACCACCATAACCCTACTGACAATATAATCACTGTTACTATTCTAATAAATACTATATACCAGTATTATAATCCCTATATGAAGGATTCAAAACTGTTCACAAATTGCACTTACTTACAAATTAGCAGAAGTTAATTTACATGAAAATATATTGATACTCTTTATTGTGTTTGAATGGTAAGATGTTTTTGTAGGTTTTGCATTTTGCCAATTATTTGTATGTTTCATAAAATGGTTATATTGATTTATAAACGAAAGCATCACTTTATAAATTGTCCTATCACTTGACTTAGTTTTCAAATAACTGCCATAAAACCTCCACTCTTACCGCACTAAAATTGCAAACCTGGTTTTCCACTTGTCTACTTACCCTCACCCACTCACCTTCAGCCTTCAACCCGAGATTTTCCTAAAAATACACAGAACCTATTTTACCAAAGATGGCAACAGAGGCCCCTCAAATTCATCCCATGCAGGCCCAGGAGAGTTGTGATCTTGAAACTCAGTCCTCAATTTTAAGTCACAGTCATGCCTCTATTCAGAAATCTGTGGATGACTCTCCACTACCCACGTTACAAATCTTCTTTGCTTCCCCGTTCTCCCGCGCCTTCACACCTCTTTCCCTCTATTCCTCCTCACCTCCTTCCTTCCTGTCTCTGTAGCCTCACCTCTACCTCGTTCTTGAAACATTATATTCCAGTAAACTTGCCAGACTACAATGATTTCCTTCCAATTTATTAGAAACTTTGATCTTTATTCCTCTCTTTCTTATGAAATAGTCACCTTATTTCTGAGAATTCCCTCGCCTTTGTGTTCTGTCCAACAAAATTCCCTCATTAAAACTTTTTAAATACTTAAATTGATAATGAATAATTGCGTACTTAGTATAATGTGATATTTTGATGTATATTTATATTGTGAAATGATTAAATCAGGCTAGTTTAACATAGATACCAAATCACATATTTATCAATAACTTTGTGGCAAGAACTTTTAAAATCTAATATTTAAGAAATTTTGAAGCATGCATTGCATTATTAATTACAAACACCATACTGTGCAATAACATACTAAAGCCTCTCCACGTAGCAGAGACCTGCACCCTTTGATCAAAGGGTCCGTCCTGAAGGCGGTTGCAGCACCCTTGCTTTCTGCTGTCATTTCTTCATTCAGCTTTCATGGGTCTGTACATTCGTGTTGGTTTCTATCTATGTCTCCCACTTGGTGACAGTCAGTTTGGCAGCAGAAAATCATGTTTTATTCTTCTTTCTGTCTCCAGCATTTTATTGCCTGATACACAGTACAATTTTGGTTTTCAAAATGAAAAAAATTATTAAAATTATAGGACATTTATTCAAATAGTATACATTTAGTCCGGGGACATGGCTCAGTGACACAAGTGCCTGCCTGAAAGTGCAAGGTCCTGAGTTCGATTCCTAGTACCAAAAAAAAAAAAAATCAAATAGTATACATTTCATTTAGTACCACTATATTATTGATTTTTTTATTCACATCTCACATAAATTTGGTTAGATTCTCCATTAAAAAAAAGGAAAACACAAACACATGTAGCTATAATATTGCTACTGTATCACGTTCCAAATACCATTTAAAGAAGCAATGGCAGCAGCCTGTTATGATCCCACAGGTGGCCTAAACCCGGACACTCACAGAACCCTCCCAGACCCTGGTACATGGTGTGCTGATACAAACTAAGTGAGGAGGATACCGAGTTTCCCCACCCTCTCACCTTTTTGAATGAGTGTGCTTTTCCTATGGTTAGTTCTGCTCTTCCCAGCTTGAAGACTGCCTCCTCTTCTACTAGAGATAACCTTCAAAAGCATTTAATGAGAGAAATTCTCCTTATTGTCTTTAAACCTGCAACACCTGTGCTTGGCAGAGATAGTGTTCTCTCTGTGACGGTTCTTATTTCTTCTTCCCTTACCAAAGCATATGGCAGCGCTGACCCACACTTGAGAATTCATAAATCCTCCCCAGCCGTTACTGTCAGGGCTTACTGCTCTCCCCCATGGTTGCCTGTGGCAATTTCTCTAAACCATTCATTTTTACGCTTCATTCTTTCTTCAGCTGATGATCCAGATGTGTGTCACATATTTCCAAATATAATGTGAACTGAGGGCAGGAGTTACTGTCAGTGTTATTACTCCTACTGTACATTTATGCAACAAATATCTTTTTATTTTAAGAAAACATATTCTGTGCCAACTATAGAATAGTTTCTCAGGCTGCAAAAATGAGTATCTAGTGGGGCAAAAATATGTAAACAAATAGATGAGGGCTTAGTGAGTGTTCCACAAAAAGCAAGTCATAAGGTAAGAGGTTTGCTTATTTGGGGAAATAAGCAGGAGAGACGAAACTGGGAAACTGCAATGAAAGAAGCAGGCAAGGAGTGAAGGTCAGTTCAGGTACAAGCCGCTAAGATGATCCCTGTTGTTGTACACAATGTGCAGCCAGCTCCTCTGGGAACTGAAAATGCTCCTCAGAATTGTCAGTGGGATACTTACTTAGAGCCTCCCCATTCTCATTTCTCAGTGATTTCTCATACCTCCCGGTTTGTCTTCCCTGAGTGGACAGGGAACTCTGCAGTGGAACCCCGCAGGCACAAATGCTGGGGCGGCAGAAAATTTCTGAAGCAAAAGTAAGAACTATGTGATTGAACTGGGCATAATATTTCTGGCTACATTTGCATACCATTAGGCCGCACAGAGGATAAAGGTAACTGAGCAAAGGCAAAACAGGGTGCAAGCATCTAACACTGGTCATCTTGCCAGATCTCTGGTTTTAAGTGAGTAAGCAGATGAGCTCCTCAGACCCCTAGGACAGGAAGAAACAGGAAGGGCCTTTTCAGTGACGAGGCAATCACTACCCTCTTGCACAAACCACTGGCTTAAACCTCTATGAATTACTACAGCAGAGAATGAAATGCTTTGGCAAAGTCAATGTATAAGAGGAGGTTTTTCTTTTTTTTTTCTATTTCCCTTCTTCAGCATCTCACTTACTGGAATAATTTTACTCTGACTCTGCTTAATGAGTTTTATGACCCAGGACAAGTGAATAACTTGGCAGGGCTCCAACTTCTTCATTTATAAAATGAGATGATCACTTAACTCCATTCCAGCTCCAACATTATGAGTCCATGAATCTGTGTGCACACAATATGCTTAAATCCTACATTTCCAGAAGTACACACATCTTTATTACTGCACATGGCTCTTCTGATAGATTCTCTGCTAGAGAGGATGCTTGGAGAATTTACTGAATTTTACTGTGGTTTCTTGGTTTCTGTATGCTGCTGATTATAATGAAATGCCAACTGCCTTAGATTTCCCATATATTTGTAGATAGAAAGTTCTATAAAGCAGTCTACAAAATGGATCAAAGATCTAAATATTGAAACAGAAACACTCACTCTACTGGAAGAGAAAGTAGGTAGAAATCTTGAAGACATGGGGATAGGCAGAGAGTTCATGAACAAAAACCAAACTGCATGGGAAATACTTCGAAGAATCAACAGTTGGAATTTCCCCTTTTTGAAAAGTTTATAGCACAGCAAAGGAAATCACCAACAGAGTAAAGGAAAACCCATGAACTGGAAGAGTAAATAAAATCTGACAGGTACAATATATACTGTGAAAGGGAAAGAACCTGCTCAAAAGGAAAGGGCAACTGAGATGAGAGGAAGGAGGAAAGAAAGAAAGAAATGGCAAATACACACAAACACACACACACACACACACACACATATATACACACACAAGATAGCTAAGACAATTGTACTACTAATTTCTAGTGGTTTATTGAAAGGAACAGTTAATGTTTAATTGTTTGATCAATCATGCCTATATCTGGTAATCTGAGCAACTACTTTGAAGATAACAATACGTAGGACTGGGGATATAGCTCAGTGGCATTAGCGACTACCTGAGAAGCACAAGATCCAGAGTTCAATTCTGGTACCAAAAAAAAAAAAAAAAAAGAAGGTAACAATGTGCAATACAACAATAATTGTTAATTTCCTATCATCTTTTTTTGGGAATTCTGTATCATTTTTATTGTTTTTGTGTTATTTTGTTTTTGTCTTTGATTTTGTTATTTGTTTCTGTTATTTTCTCTTTAAAGTAAAGAATTCTAGAAAGAAAATGTTATACCATGAAGAAAAAATCAAAGTTTACATAGATTTCATGAACTGAGCACATCCGATGCTTTTGGAAATGTTGACATATGAGCAGACACAAGATAATACACACCCAGAGCTTTTCCATCAGAATTACAAAACACCCTGAACTCCTTTCCACAGTCTGCAGGCTCTGCATGATCTCCAAGATTCTGCTTCTCTTCTTTCGTCTCTTCCTCTCTTCCCAGTGCTTTTAGCAGCGGCTTGTTTCCTCCCAAACTTGGCTGAGCTTAGCTGATTTCTGCCTCAGTGTCTCCTCCTGCAATGTGCTTCTCACTTAGAATAAACTGCTCAGCATGTCTCCCCTTTTTCTACAGCCCCAGAGAACCTGCGCCAGCCCGCCTCTGTACATAGCTCCAGCTTCTCCATCGCTTATATTATTTTTCAGACCAAAATTACCACCATTGTATGTTTAGTTATGTATTTATTTATTGTCTGTTCCTAGCTTTTTAAAAAAACAAACTTTTATTCTTTCTTAAATTTTCAATTCCTAAGAGAATAGCTAGGAACATAACAAATACAGAATAAATATTTGCTAGCCAAACAAATGACTACTGAATTGCGCATGGTCAAAATTCAAACAAGAGAGAACAAACACAACTTGAAACTAGAATTCTTAAATTCTGATTCTTGTGCAAAATTAGATAATCTAGAAATAATTACAGTCCTCTACCTTGTAGGTTGTTTGATGTTGAAATCCTATGTCTAATTGCTTGAGACCTTTTCCTTTGAGAATATTCTTGCAGAATATATTTTATGTTTAAAGGTTAAGTCTCTCAACATCTTTTCTTGTTAGCTGTGAAAACTTGTACAAATTACTTAATTTCCCAAAGCCTCCACTTTCTCATCTATACAAAAAATGCAAATATTATGTCCAAATTATACTACTATCAAGAGCATACACGTGCAGGGTGGAAGCTTTACCAATTCCTTAAAACCCATATCCATGATGAAAAGAAAATCTTACAATAAACAAATCAAAAAAATCAAACTACAAATGCAAAGCAACAAAGATATCAGTGATAGCAGATTCCCTGTGGGAAACAGGACAATGAGAAGATAGTAAAGCAAAATCTTAAAAATTCCACCCGCTTAGCATTCTACATTCAACCAAAATCATAGCTCAAAACCAAAGGCAAAATGGGGACTTTTTCAGACTAAGAAAGCTGAAAGAATTCAGCAGCAGGAGCTACCCATTAAAGGGTGTGCTGGGGGGAGCCTTTCAGGACAAACGTAAGCAACAGCTGCTAGAGGTCTGAGTCTACACTAGTAAGAGGACAGCACTGGATATGTTCACTACATGAATAAACTAAATTCTTTTTAAATATTTCTTACTTATTAAATCTTTTTAAGTACTTAGATAAGTGATTGTTTAAGTTAGAAACAATAACAGTGTACGGTGGGTAATTTTAGCATTTGTCACAAGAAAAATATACGATTTTTAAAACATAAAAGGCAGTGTGATAGTTAATTTCAGGTGTGACCCTAACGACCACATACCCAAAACCCACAATTGAAAGGAGGAGAGGCTTAACTCGGCTTATAGTTTTAGAGAATTCAGTCCATGACTGGCTGACTGCAAGGCCGGGGCGCCCTGGTGGAAAGGAATGGTGGAGAGTAGATGCTTAGTTCATGACAGCCACAAAGTAGAGCAGGATAACGATGCCACGAAAGAGGAAGCACGTGGCCAGAGAGAGCACACAAGGTCATCCCTCACAACCCACCCAAACATACCCAGAAGTGTGCTTTATGGATCCTTGCACAGCTCTCAAACCAATCAAGTTGACAGTCCAGTTTAAACGCCACACCTGGCACAGCATAGCATCATTCTGGGTGTGTCTGTAAGGATATTTCCAGAAAGTAGCCTTGGCGGGTGAGTGGGTTGGTGATAAAATCTGCTCTCATCACCACTGTGCACATATCACTTGGCTGCAGAGGAAGTCTGGAGGCTTTTCTCTGGGAGCTGAGATCGACTATATTTCTCCTACCTTGAGCACAAGAACTCTAGGTTCTCTTCTCTTGGAACTCCAGCATCTATACCACTGCTCCCTCCTCTGCCTCCAGATTTTCAGACTTTCCAGCTGGAACCAAGTTGCACCATTCACTTTCAGAGGCTTTGGGGCTTGAACCGTGCCACACACCAGCATTCCAGCTTGGAGGCAGCCCGCCATGGGGCCTCCGTCCACCACAACTGCATGAAGCAGCTTCTTTAATAAGTTCTCTCTTCCTCCGGGTCTGTACCCTCTTGGTTCTTTGTGGAGAACTCCAACTAATAAACAAAGGCAGAAAAGTATAGACGTTTGTTCTTACAAGATCCTCACACTGTAGGAAGATTACAATACCGTTTTAGGGAAGTCTAGAGTAAAGATGTACATTATACACACTGAAACAAGTATTAGTATAACACAACAAAGAATTATAGTTCAAAAGCAAACAAAACACATAAAACAGAACCATAAAAATAATTGATGAATCCTACAGAAGACAAAAAAGGAGGGAAAATTTTAAAAAGAGCACCTAGAGCCAAAATATGGAATAGTAAGGTAGTGTAATTAAGCCATAGCAGTAGTTACATGAAATGTACACACCCTACACACTCCAATTAAAAGATATAGAATTTCCAGTTGAGTAAAAAAGAGCAAGACTCAACTGTGTGCTGCCAACAAGAAATCCATTTTGAATATAAAGTGTTCTACAAATGCTCAAAAGTAAAAGATGAGGAAAAACAGCACGTTAACAAAAGTCCAAAATAACCTCAAAGGGCTATAATAATATCACTTAAAATACTTTTGAGAGAAAATATGATAAAGGCAATAAGGAAGATCATTTCAAAATGTTAAAGAGATTCATCCATCAAAAGGACATAAAAATACCAAATGTTTATGTATTTACTAATAAATTCATAAAGAAAAAATTGATAGACCTGCAAGGATAAATGGAAAACTCTACAGTTATAATCAGGACTTTAATATTCCTTTAGGAATAATCGATAGAAGAAATAGAAAATAAGCACAAAGTCAGACATGGTGGTGCTCACCTATAATCCCAGCACTCAGGAAGCAGAGGCAGGAGGATCTTTGCAGTTTGAGACTAGCCTGGGCTACAAAGTGAGCTCAAGGCCAGCCTGAACTGCATAGGGAGACCCTGTCTCAAAAGGACAAGAGAGAGAGAGACAGAGACAGAGACAGAGACAGAAACAGAGACAGAGAGAAGAAAGGAAAGAGGAAGGAGGAAGGAGGAAGGAAGGAAGAAAGGAAGGAAGGAAGGAGGAAGGAAGGAAGGAAGGAAGGAAGGAAGGAAGGAAGGAAGGAAGGAGGAAGGAAGGAGGAAGAAGGAAGGAAGGAAGGAAGGAGGAAGGAAGGAGGAAGGAAAGAAGAAGATAAGCACAGACAGATATACTGACCAAGGTTACCAGTCAACTTGTCCACATCTCATAAAAAGCAGAGCACACATCTTTTCAAGTATACTTGTAGAATTTAAGAAACTGTTCTATCAAGAAAACGCAGTAAGGAAAGGAACAACTTTCAGATGAAATTTCACTAGAAAAACTCTCTTTTGAGGAAGGTTTGGTCACTTACTGCATAACATTTGAAAATATTTACTCTCACTTTTGACAATTTTTTGTGTCACATTTTCTCTGCCACTGGCCTCAGTCAGGATTGCCACACACTCCCTTTGTGTTTCTCTGACACTTTTCCACTACTGTGGTATAAAACTGCCTGATATACCCTGCCCGATGTCAAATGACTCCCAGGAAAAGGCTGAGCCTCAATCCTTTCCTAAAGTGAAGTCCTTGATGGTTTTTCAACCCTTATCTAATTGAGCGCTTAACATGTTCCATCTCCTTTCTTCCTGAGACACTGCTCATCCACCACGAGCTGTTGCACAACAAGAAGCTTCCCATCTTGTGCTAGACCCTAGCTTTCAGTCTTTTTTGGTCAAGATAAATAGTTCTTGGTAGTATCGTGGTGCTGGTGTTGACAGCAATGTCCCCAGGGCTAATATCTTCAAGCATTTTCAACTATGTTTGCATGAATCCATTTTACTACCTCTTCAGTTGTGTCTGTAGGCTGCCAAACCCCACACTGACATCTTCAGAAGATTTCTGCCTGGACCACAGACTTGCATGACTCTACCTCCTTACAGTTTCCATTTGGGTGTCTAATGGTCCATATGAAAACAAACACAGGCTTTCAAGTAGAAACCCCTGTAATCATTTCTGATTCTTAATGGGTTTTGGTAACATAACTATAACAGGTACATTACCAGATCTTCTTGCCTCCACTTTCAGAGTGTACTCAGGACCCACACACAGTCCACCTCCATTAGTGCTAGCACCCACCCCAGTGAAGATGAATGGCGAAGGGCGAAAGTGATATACAATTATTCTCTTATCTGGTCCTCACATCTGATTTAGGGAAATGAGAATTGTTTTGGACAGCTTATGTTATTCTTTATTTCAACACAAGCATTGAGCTTTTGTCTTCATTTTTCAAGTCCCCTGCCTACAGACTCCTGCGTGTATATGGGTAAATAACAGTGACCCACCCCTTACTTGGCTTCTGCCACCTATTCTGACCTTTGTCCCAATCTAATTTTGCTCTTTGACTTATCCTACCATGCTAAGGAGACATTCAAATTTAAATCTCTGTTAAACAAGTCCAAAATAATACACCAGTTTCTTTTCAAAAGAGATTGTGTTTTGTTTTCAGGGAATAAAAATGGAAAATATTTTGATGCTAGCAGAGACACAGCAGTTGTTTCTTTCTGCTTTTGTATAGAATTCTACAACAGTCTAGCTATGTTAGGAACACTTCTAAACATATTCCTTCACCTCACAAATGTCTGTTTTGACATATTTTAATAGAATACAGCTGAGCATGGGTTCACTTTTGCCCATTCATGGTGCTTTGTACATATTCTCCTCTTCTTAAGAAAATGGCTGCTTTTTCTGTTTAGAGGCATAGTGCATGCAAACCCATTGCTTTATCTGGAGCAAGTTAATTTCTGTAATTAGGTGATCTCCGCTTGGTTTGACGATACTATGCAAGCATTAGCAAAATTCGCTAGTCAATCGACTGTCTTTTCTTGAGCAGAGTTTGTGTCCTCAGAGAACTAATGATCCAGCAGAATGAGCAGAATGACATCTGGGATATTAGTGTGCAGATTCAGAGGACATTAATGTTAACACAAGGATGACGCTGTGACCCACATACAAAGGAGCATGAAAGTGCCTGTCTTTTCTCCTCCATTTAAACAGCATGTAGTTGCTTTTGCTTTAAGACCTGTGAATTTATTTTTTTGTTTTGTTTGTAATTTTTATTCCTATGTTTATGACACATAAGGCTGACTTTCACTGTGGGTGCTGGATACAGGTACTTGCCACATCTTGGTTTGTTTTCTGTCTCTTCCCCTCTTTTCCCCACCCCTTCTTCGCTCTCTCAGTTTCCTTCCCATTTACAAACGCTCTGTCTCCCTATTTCCTGTAATCTTCTTTCTGCTGAGTCTTCAGTCAAAGGCAAAACCCATCTTAGTTAAGATACAACTGAAAATGGAACAGTTAATTGAGTCTGTTTTCTGCTAACACAGGGATCAAAACAATTTCTGCTCAGTGAAAGCCAGTGAAGAGTGTTCCTTCCTTCCCTTCCATCATATTCAAAGACAACACAGCCTAATATGCAGATGGAACAAAGTTTTGCACAGCCCAGAACAGCTCGCAAGAAACTAAATTCCCTAAGGGGATCATACAGAGACATACTCAAGTAGAAAAAATGACCAGAGAGGATCCTGCTGGCTACCAAAGAAAGGGATTCGCCAAAAGGACTAAACGCCTGACAGTTGTCAGCTGGGCAGCCCTCAGCTTGTTCTATGGCTTAAAAGACACAAGCAAGAGTCAGAGTATTGTGCAGGCCATGGAACTCTACTCCCTTTTTTCTCCTGGTTGGGTTTTCTCCTAACCAATCTGAGAACTAGATGACTGAATTTAGCAACCCTAAAATAAAGGACCCATTGTCATTGCCAAACTGGTGTCCATTCCTTCTAGTATGTGAGTCCTCTATCAAAATTGCAGGATACATCTTTCCTTCTCTCAGATTATTCCTCGTGAGTCTCCTATCTACACTCCATCTCGGGAAACTATTTTCCATGTTCCTTTTTTTCTGCCTTCTGGGTAGTTTCGGTCCATGAGAAACAGGGCTGATGGAAAGGAGAAGCTCATGTATAAGGTCTCACTCCTGTCCCCACCCCCACCTTCCTGACATCTCAGAGTATCAGCTGCCAGTGGATAGGCCCTCTCTGCAGGCACTGTGTCCATGAGGGAACCAACTGGATCTTTTCTGTGTTTGCCCATCTTCCCGGCTTCTGCATTCTCCAAACTTTGCATCTTACTGCCCCTCCCATCCTGAGATGGCAGCATGTTTATGTGGCAGCTGAACACAGGGCCCACCTTCTCTTTTTGGCTTGCCAAGTCTTTTGTCACCTCTGTACCCAAATTTTATAGGAGATTTGCATTTTTTTTGTTGGAGGACGAGCTAATGTCACTTGCATTTTGTTTCTGGGCAGGTTGTCCATCAGTGGATTGCTCTAATATCCTTTTTGACTGGTTTTGCTGGTCTGTGGAATATTAAATAGACCACCAACTACTTTCTGAATCCAAAATTTATAGCCCTGCTGAGCTGTAATCTTTTGTTTCAGTAGGGTTCCTCCCCCACCTCCTCTAATTTTGTTTATTTAAATAAATATCTTCTTAGGTATTCTGTAAGATGGTTGAGAGATGACTTGAAATGAAATGTTATCCTGGAGTTACATTTACCTGAACGCAGAACATAGTCTTGTACATGACATTAACAGAATGTATCTCCTTTTTTGTAATGATCATTCTTAACTTTCATTAGGCTTTGTTTCCAAAAATAATCATTCTCATGCTTGCATAATTTATTTTGTTCTTCCTACAGAAAATAGTCAGCGAAGGTAAATTTCTTCACTTTCCCACTCCCCGTACACAAAGTACTCAGCCCTGGCAGCCTCAGTTCATGCCGCACCACTCTGCTCATCTGGGTGGCTGTCTCGTCTGTTCTCTGAATCCCTCTGCTCTCTCTTGCTGGTGTTCTCCACCCTCTCTTTTTGATTCTTTCCTTTAGCCTGCCAAAGTCTTTCACCTTTAGATAAAACATTTACCTTCTGCTGTGTATCCCATCTTACCTTTTCCTCTTTCATATGCAAACTTTACAGAAGATCGTGTAAAATTGTACTTTTATTTGTTGCCTCTTACTCCATTGTAATCCTGTTCAGGGCTCACCTCTCACTAAAATTCATTCCTTTATCATCTTTAGTCACCTATTCGTTCACTTCTTTTTAAATCTTATTCTTCCTCTGCAGTGTCAATACCTTAGATTGTTCCACTGGTTTTTCTTTTCTTTCTTTAATCTGTGTAACAACATTCTTCCTTAACTTTTGGACTTATTTACCTTTGTCTCTTCCATTGCCCTTGGAATATTGCAGTCGCTATTTTTTTCTTTTGTCTTTCTCAACATTCATCCATCTACTTTTTCTGGGAAAAATGGTAGATTCAAATTTTTTCTTTTTCGAGGTTCGCCTTTGCGTTAACTGTCATTTTCCTAGTGGATGCATCAAGAAAATTGCATGCAAATATATATAAATATTGACATTTGTAGACATATCAAAAAGAACATTTTCTCTGATCAAATAAATTTAAATAGCAATTATTACAGAATACATAACTAAGGAGTATAGCTTCCATGTATCATTTCTAAAATGTTTTCTTATAACTTTTTTTAATGAGGCTTTTGTCAGTATTGTTAGGCAGAGGCCAGTTGAGGGAATTGCAGAGGCTAGTGACCCATCTCAGAAGGGCTTTTGTGTAGGTGTGCACTAAGGCACATTCATCCATGAGGACACTCTTATAACTGGGTGGGAAAGAATAGCATGGCTGTTGTGTTGGAATACAAAGTAGGAAAGTTTAGTAAAAGAAAACGACCGGCCTGTCAGATAGTCTTAGACTTTAGAATAATTCCAGAAGCCTGCAGTAAAGAAATAACATACAAGACAAATGAAAGCATAAACAGAACTATTGTTCTAGTCCACCTATTGAAAGAGGGGAAAAAAATTTAAGTCCTGTAGGTTAAGGAAAGACAGTCTTCATTGTGCATATAACTTCTTCCTAATTTCATCAAAATGTAAGAACACTAAGACAGTGTCTTTGAAAAAATTTTAAAATACCCATAAACAATTATAAACAGTTTTATTATCATTCACAAATGATACGGTAATAACTAATCCAATTTGCAAAAAGGAAAACCTAGTTTCCAAGATAATTGAATTTGTGCCATTATGTCCACAGAACTACTCTTTTGTTTTGCTGAAAGGTGCGATTAGCAATCAGAAAATGAGGAGGCAAAATTGAATTTTAGCTAAGGCATACATGAAAAACTGAGTCATAAAAATGTTGCATGTTGTCCAGCTTCAAGCTGCGGAGAATGCCTTTTAAAGTCATGGGATATTGTTTGAGACTGATGTTTATGATGTCTTGGAAAAACATCAAAGCAGAAGTACAATTTAAAAAATTTTTTCAGAGCTGGGGTAAACCTATCAAAGGTTTAAATAAATGTCATTTACATGGATAAGGAAAAGCAAAACTTAACTGGCATCGTTTTGTATCTCTACTGCAGATAGACACAAGTTAAGATATACCTGAAAATTAGATATTATCCATTTCAAATTATGGCATTAAAAAACAGAAAACTTGGCATTATATAATGCATTTCTTCTCATAAAAAGCATACCACAGATATTTTAAGACAATCTCATGATAAATGAAATTTTGTTTTTTTTAATGTAGTAACAATGGAGTTCAAAAGTTACATACTCGGACACATGAAAGTTTTGCCACATTTTACGTGTATTCATGAGAAGTTTACATTGTACTGTGGCATCTAAAGAAACAATATTCACTCAGCCAGCAAGACTACAAAAACAATGCACTAATCATGTGAGCATCTTAGTTTAAAAATCCTCTCTGAAAGAGGATTTGCTACTTTGACTATACTACTACTAACGTGCAAATTGTTTCTCTCAGGTCATTCTGAAGCATCTGTCTCCACAGCGGCTCTCCATGTTACCACTCTCAATCCTCGGTGTCACAGCTTGTGCTAAGATACATCCTTGCTGTCACCTAGCCCATGACCGCTTTACCAGCACAGAACTTGGAATTTCCAGGCTTTTCTCAAACTGAGAAAAGCATCTCTGAGTATGTATCACTTTGTCACCAACCCTTCTTCGCTTCCCATCCTGAACCTGCTCAATAGCTCAGAGAAAGTAAGAAGCAAATGATCTGATTGTTAGAAGTCTGTGATGAGGGAAGTGGTGAGGGTCACTGGGAGGCTGCCAGAGACAGCCTAAAGTTCCCATTTGTTCAGGGATGCAACATGCTCAGAAAAAAGGGGGGCAGCTTATAGACTCCCTTGCACTTGCAGATAGCTGAATGATGGCCAATGACAAGCACACAATATTGAGGGGCTTCTGCAAAATCTCTTTTAAAGAGAGAAGAGTTAGCTCATGAGCAACCTTGCTGTTATTTATTTTTTCATTTCTGCTACAAACTCAGTATAACACAGGAGGCAAATCAAAGGTGTAAGCATATGGATAAAAATAACATGTGGAAGATACTGAATGAAGGCTGAACTCCCAAAAAAGTCTTTAGGGCTACAACACCAATTCAGCTTCTTCCGGAATTACTTGTTAAGTGAACACACGGAAACAAAAGGAAAGATCCAGCTTTTGTACAAGTGATTGTTTTAGCTAGCTTTCTGTCCCTTGTAGCCAAACAGAGCCTTCACTCCTGTGGTGACAGTCTACCCCACTAATTGTACAGGGCTGTCTATGTCAACAAGGCTAAATCAAAGTGAGCACGACCCCACTTGATTTACAATTGGATGAAAGTTCAAGAGTTTATAATTGTTCTAAATCTTTATTTGTATGCATAAAACCATAAGCAGCACAGTCATCAGGTCTATATCTATCAGCAGTCAAGAAAAGTAAATTATATCAAATTAGAAAATTTATGTTTATTGGGTGTTCTTCCATGCCTCACAGTTTAATGCAGTTATTAAACTGCACATATACATGCTTACAATTGAGATTTGAACTATTCAAAATCAACACAACTTAAGTAAACATTGCATAAATAAGCATTTTAGCCAAAAATGTCAGAAAGCCAGTAATTGGATAGATATCACTTGAATATGAGATTAACAAAGGAAAATTGTTGAAGAGCAGTATATAGCTTTATTAAAAAAAACTAATTCTTCTTGTAAAATAAATCCCAAATTTGTATTCATTCTGATCACAGTAGGTGTCAGATAGATAGATGGTAGTTCGTGCAATGGTTGATATACTGTGTAACCTTGAGGAGTCTAGATGCTTGGCTAAGGGAGTCAGCAGATCTACATCTTGGGGTGAAAAGGACAGGCCCTCCTGCTCTAGGATGCTCTTGGTATTCATCCTGAGCCTCTGCAAGAGGAGGGCACAGAGACAGTGTGGATGTGGGAGGATAGCCAGCATAGAACATAGGGGAGGAAAGGGGGCTTGATCCTACCCCCCTTTTGCCCTTGCTACTTTTGCTGTGTTTTGCCACCTTAAAGTGGTGCTGCTGTGTGCTGCCACCATGCCTTGGAGCCAGCTGATTATAGACTGAAACTGTAAGATCACAAACTGTAAGCTAAATAAACCTTTCCTTCTTTAATTCTGGGAGTCAGGTATTTTGTCTCAGCATGAGAGAGAAGTAACCAAGACAGATTAGATAGATAGATGATAGATAGATAGATGACAGTAACTGGATTGAAGAACGCGTGGATGGATGGATGGATGGATGGATGGATGGATAAATGGGTGGACGGATGACAAAGGATAGATATGGACATAAGATACAACAGTCTCATTATAATAATTCCTGAAAATAATAAATCACAGCCTTTATGACTACCACTGAACTATTTCCAGCATCATTTCCTACTTTGCTTCTTACCCCTTCTTAACAGAAAAATAGGTTCCAGATGTGAGAGCCGCTCTTGGTCGCTTTGGGTCTCTGTGACAGGTGCCTAAAACAGCAACTTAATGGAGGAAAGACTGATTTTGACTCATGGTTTCAGAGGTTTCAGTCAATTATCAGTTGGTTCCATTGCTTTGTCCTATGACAAGACAGAAAGACCACAGCGGAATGATGTGGTAGAAGAAAGCTGTTTACTTCATGGCATCAAGGAAGCAGAAATCAAGGAAAAGAGCCAAAGAGGAAAGGCACGCAGACTAGATAGAATTCCTATGATCGTGCCACTGAACCACAGGAAGGGAAGCAATCTATGTGTTTACTCACTTGGAATGGTGAACAACAAGGAGTGCACACGTGCAAAAGTGTCAAAGTGGGATTTGAACCCACTTTTATGCTGTCTAACTGGTTTTGTGTGTGTTTGAGCTTCATAGAGGATCCGATAGACTCACACCACTCCGGGCTTATAAAAAAAAGTTTTCTTTTGGTTTTTCCAGGAGAAGTAGCCCAATTCAGTACAATGGCATATGAAAAACCAGATTTGCAAGTTTTGGAGCAGGTCAAAAGTGCAGCATCAGATGACACATACATGGGTGATAAAGATGACCCATGTTGGTAAATACGTGCTTTCGCGATGGAAGAGCAATGTAGGGGGATGATGGTGACGATGGTGGTGATGATGACTTTGCCATTGGTCATTTCAGCCGATGTCCCTGTGACAGTGAAATGAAGCAAGAATCAATGAATATCAACACAGGGCATCCAGACCTCCTTGACTTGGATGATGAAGAAAACAACATTGTGAGTATATGTTTAACTAGTCAATGTTAAATATGAACTGGCAACATAACCAAGTGGAATGATGCAATGTTAGAACTAGATCTGAAAATACAGTGAAGCTCTTGGCAGTAGTGAATGGTATAGACAGCGTGCCATCACTGCCATTCAGTGTTGGAAATTATAACAGACAAAATGCTACAAGATGCTGTGAAATACACAAAGGCTAAAATGAAAGTAAAACTTTCTGTATGCACCAATAGCCACACTCAAAAATACATTTATTATGACACCCATTGGATGAACTAAAAGCATCCACAGGTCTGCTGCACTTAGCACAGGTTTGTCATGGGGATTGCAGGAATGTAAAAGACTCACAGAAAATTGATGAACCAAAATATGACATAAAAATTTATGCCCTGTAAATGTAAAGCCTTATTCAATGAAACATTTATCCTGGAAATCAGCCATCAAGTCCATATTTGTATAGTAATAAACCAAATCATGTTGTGAGCAGATTTGTTGCTCCCATCTCTCAAACTAATCAGAAAGTGCTACTCAACAATTGGTTTACTGGTTTGTAACTGATGTGACATTTGCTAACAGAAAACAAGTTGACTAGCACAGGAACTGAATGCGTGAACAAAGCATAAATTCCCAATGAAATGTTGCAATTTCAAAACAGAGTGGTATAGTAAAATCTTTGGATTTCAGAAAGATATAATATTGTCCTCGTATATGGCAAAGAAAAGCAAACCGGTAATATTGATGACAACATTTCACTGTGATGGAAATACTGATAGGGAAACTTGGACCCAATAGGGGACTGAGATGGAAAATTTCAAAAATAAAACTCAACGTGGAGTAGTTGTTGTTGATGAGTTATGCAGCAACTGTGATTTCACTTGCAACACAACACATTGGCCAGTGGCTGTGTTTTGCTCAATGCCAAACTTGTGTAGCACCAATAGTTTGATAGTTTACAAAAAACTAACAAGGACCAAATATCACAGAGAAGTTTTCCTAGAAGACTGAGAGTAGAGCTCATAAGAGATCATTTACAGCAGACAAAGAGCAGAATGTTTCTGCCCAAGAAACTCTGTCAAACACTGTGGAGGGGCTGGGGATATAGCTCAGTGGAATAAGCACTTGCCTAGCAAGCGCAGGGTCCTGAGTTCGATCCCCAGTACCGCAAAAAAATAAATAAATAAATAAATAAATAAATAAAAATTGTGGAACAGTTGTGGTAAGGGCAAAGATGAAGAGGCAGACATGACATTACAAAGACCTACAACAACAAATGGAAAACAAAAGCGCTGTCAACTGTGCCCCACAAGAAGAGGTAGGAAAACAAAACGTGCACTGTCAGTGCAAGCGCTACCTATGTAAGGAACACGCAGTAGTCACCTGAGAGGACAGGCTTGGGTGTGACAGTTGAAGCAAAGGTTTTCTCTGTGGTAGGTTTTTGTTTGTGTTTACACTATAGTTCACATAGATAGGTTTTTATTTTTTATGTTATCTGTGAGGTTTTGTAAGCAAGTAAACAACTGACGTGAAGAAGCTGATGTCTCTTCTAAGCACTCGTTAGATATTTGATAGTGTATTTTATTGACATCTCATTTCCCTGCTGCAATCATGTTGTACAATATAGTAGGAAGCTCCTAACAAAATAGAAAGAGAGGCGGCAAGACCGCCATATCAGAGAGGAAAGCTAAGCACATGTGCTGTCAGGGTAGCAAGATGTAGAACATGAAGTTGTCGTGCATGAAGGCTGCCTTGAGTGTGACAGGTGACGCAAAGCTTATTTTTATTGTAGAGTTCTATTGGTGTTTTCTTTTTAGTTCATGTAGGAATGTATTTCTGGTGTTATCTTCTGTGTTTTATAAGGAAGTATACAGCTGATGTGAAAATGTTGATGTCTATTTTAAATGCACAATCTATATTAAGAATTTAATACTTTATTTATATCTTATGTTCCTGTTAACTACAAACTGTATAATATAATAATAACCTCCTGACAAAATAGAAAGACCCCTGGGACTTTCAAGTATGCCCCACAAAAAGCCCAGGAAAGCAAAAGACGTGTGCTGTCAGTGCAAGGGATGCATGTGTATGGAACATGCTGTTGTAATGTGTGACAACTGCATTAGGTATGAAAATTAAAGATTATTGTTTTTGTAGAATGCTATTAGTGTTGGTATTTTCACTGTAATTCATATGGGAATTTATTTCGGATGCTCTGTTTAGACTTACTACAGAAAAAAAGTCAATGTTGAGTTTTTTTTGTTGTTGTTACCGGGAATCAAACTCAGGACCTTCTATTTGCCAGACGGGCACTTCTGCTGCTGAGCTATATTCCTGGCAGACGTTGAAATTTTTGATGCTTTTTTTATAAAAACTCAATAAATATTATAGACTCAATAATTTATTTTTCCTGTTAAGTATTCATAGTTTAATATAGTAACACTCATGAAATTAAAACTAATAATTCTTCAATAAAAATATTCTAAAGAGTAAAACTAGGCCTGACAGACCCACGTTTATGTGCCTTGATGACAAAATTAGCCTTATGCTCTAAAATTGTCTGGAATTCTCCATTCTCTCTGTAAAAATGCTGATATAGGCCTACTCACCTGATGCCAGGGGAGTTATGATTTCTTTTCTTTATAACTTTTATTCACTCTTACTTATTTTTTTGTAATCAGTAGAAAACTCAATAAAACGTAGGTGTGTATTAGGACAAGTAAATTAAAAGCTCAGACATTTAGTAAAAACAAGTAAAGATTGCTCCTCTTTACCTCCCAAATGATCTGTGAATTTAGGTATGGGACAAATAACTACAAAATATGAAATGAAAATGCAGAGATATTAATGATTCTTCATTTTCTTCACAATTGCTTATAAGCTATCACATGACATTAAAATGGAAGAGTTTTAGATGCATTAACAATATGCTTTATGGAAAAAAGCACTAAGAGATATCTAAAAGCCTTTGCTAACTGCAACCCTTAATCATGATTATTGAGCTCAGTGGATTAAGAAACCTCTAGAAGATTAGTGGGCCACATTTGTTGGCCTAGCTATGGGGATATTTCCAGAGATGACTGGCCTCTAGAGCAGCAAACTGGGGAGGGAAGAGCCCCTCATTATGGATGTCACCATCAAATAAGCTCTAGCACAGATGGAATGAAAGAGGAAGCAGGAGGAATTTGCCCCACACGTGAAAATTGTGGTTCTGTTTAAATAGCAGTATCTTTTGCCATGCTGTTCCTGTGAAGAACAGAATACAGTTTCTTCAGCCTTTCCAAATGGACTCACATCAGTGCCTGTCCAGCAAGCTGCCAGACATTCAGTCTCTGGCCCTGAATCTCTGTTTCCTCTTGTTCTGTGGCTTCTAGGCCTCTGGACTGGGCAGCTACTAGGTCCTCAGGCTCTGCAGAGCGCAGAGGGCCACTGTGGGCTCTCCCGCCTCTCATCCTACGTGTATAAATAACAGACTGCCTTACATAACACCATCAGTTCTGGGCCTTTAGGGAGCCCTGCCCAACATGCTTCTACACCAGAGGACTAAGGAATGATGGTGTAATAATAATACACTAACAGGCTTTTTGTTACAAAATGATAGTAAGCATTTTGTGAGACCTTGAATTCCTCAACGCTAACTTGTCTTGTAGAAAAAGAAAACTCAGAAAAGAAAGAAACCTGGCCAAGAGTTAATCATAAAAGGAATATGTTCAGATTTTTAAAAAATTTGCTCATATCCAAAGCTATTGAGGACTAATGCTGAATTCCAGCCTGAGATGACAAAATTTTGATATATTAATATCTTTGAGAATGGTTAAATTGGAAACAAATATGCATAGGTACAAAACATATATTCCCACAGGAAAAGCATCTATTGATTTTAGATTTTGTTTGTCATGAATCAAATAGGCAAAAAATTACATTTTAGGATGAATATTTGTTATCAACAGAACTTTAATGATTTCTATTGAATATATTTACTTTGTTCCTGGATAACAAGATATTTACCAAATTTAAGTAGTTGCTAAGTAACAGATGAAATACAACCTACTTCAATGGTTTTAAACAATGGATAAATGTCACTGATTTTTAAATAGAAACTGCTTAACATCATAGAATACTCAGCTTTTGGTTCATGAATTGCATTATGATTGGAAACATTACCATTTCAACTATGAAATTTTTCCCTTTCCCCAATCCATCTTACTTGATGCGACATTTTCTTTTCCTTAGCTTCTTCCTCAAATGTAAAAGCTTGTGAAGAGACACAGAAACAAAACTGTAGGCTCTTTAGCTCATAGCAAATTTAGCTTAACTCTGAGAGGCTTTAAGACCAAATAGTAAAAGACTATCTCATCATCTGGGTGCAGAAAAAGTCAATGTATATTTTATATACTGTCTTGGTTACATTTTTCTTGTTGCTGAGACAAAATGCCCAACGCCCAAAAGGAAGGAAGGAAAGGTTTATTTAGCTTACAGTTTTTGGAGGCTTCAGTCCATACTTGGCTGGTTCTGAGGCACAGTGGCACATGGCAGAGGGCAACATTTCATGGCTGTGGTACACAGCAAAGCAACAAGCACAAGAAGGGAGAATGGTGACAGGATAGGCAGCCAGCTACCTCTTCCTCTCCCTTCCATATACAAACTATCCGCCCTAGGGAACAGCTCTCACACCCATAATCCCAGCATTGGATCATGGATCAGTTATAAACTCTAAATGCCACCCCATCAGTACATGAGGATTTGGGGGGACATGCAGACACAAACCATAACATTTATGTAATTTTATTTTTAGCATTAAAGATACTTTTTGAATATCAAATTTAGAAAGTGGTCCTTTCTGTATTAAAGCTGAACTTTCTTGCTTATTTCTGTTATATGTATAATCTTGGGGTATAAACTTTCATTTTGCAAAATTCAGGTTATCTTCTATTAATTTTAGAAATATCCCTGCACTGTAATTAGAACAAGGAATTTTCAATTCATTAGCCTCTTTACCAAATTCTTTGGCTGTGAAGGGAGGAATGTTTCTATTGTTTCCTTGAAAAGTCATAAATCTCACAAAGGTGTGCCTCATTTTAGAAAAAAAATGTATCCTGAAAAAATACTACTTAAGGGAAAAAGGTAATGTGTGTGCATACTACTGTACAGATACAAGCAGCCTCTTAATAACGTGCAAATCTGTAGCTCATGGTAAATCAATAGTGGCAAGTACCTTTGATGTGGTATCAGCCTGGCAGACACTGCACTGGTGAATAATTCCTATATTTACATGACAGAACAAAGGAAACAGCATTAAACATTTTCAGTTGCTTTTAACTTGCATGTTTGGTGCTGTATTTAAAAATGCTTTTTTCCAGGTAAGACTTCGTTTCAGAGGAAAAGCAGCTTTGCATTTTCTTTCCAAAGAAAACTATTCATAGTTGTCGTTTTTGAATTTTTGGCTTGTGGTAGGTTAGATTTGTTTGTTTGTTCATTACATTGTTAAGGTAGAACGTATCTGGTTTTCAGGAACTCGTTCTCATTTTAGTAATGAAACTTGGAAATAACTTGAAAGCACTGGCTTTCAAAGTTGATTCAACATCCAGGTTTGTTGAGGGGTCTCCCTGTCCCTATACTGTATGCCTTAACCTAGTAGAATTCAGTTTCTTTGCCAAGCCAGAAGTTCCAGTTCACTGTCACTCTTTGTGTCTTGCCTTGGCTTGTGCAGATTTTGTGGGGCTGGTTAAGTCCAGCCACACAAAGGGGAATTTTTCTCCAGTGCCCAAAGTATTCTACAATGGTAAAGTATGTGCTTAAAAGTCCCTTAGGGCACTGTTTAGAAAATAACTGTTGCATTTAAAATGGACACATAATGAACATTTCTGCCTCCTCTTCTGCTGAATCACTAGCTCAAAGGTCAGGAGGAACTTCTAACCTCCAGCACCTACTGTCTACACTGTATCAGTCTATACCTCCCTCAGGATTTTGCAGATGATTTTGGGCGCCGCCAGCTGAGCCTCATATTCACATCTCAGCTGCCTGCAGCTGTGTCTTCCTGGATGTCCCTCCCACTGCTCAAACTCTTGATTTCCTCACCACTGGTGAAGACCTCTTTCAGTGTTTGGCACCTAGCAAACAATCCTGACTAAATCCCAGTGATCATTCCTTATACATAGTTTACTAATTCCTTTCACCTGTTTGTCTGTTCTGTCCTGTCCTGCCCTGTTCTATTCTATTCAATTCTTTCTGGCTAAAATTCTTCTTTCGTTAATTTTTTTTTAAATGCTGAAAAAGATTTTACATAAAATATTTCTAATGAATGCCCTATAATTCTACATTAAAATCTTAATCCTGCCTGGCCCTCAGAGCACTTTATTTTTATTCTAGATATATTATCTGATCAATAATCTGTTTGCTTTGAGTGGGATATTTCATCCTATCCATGTGCTTCCTGTAAGAAGAGCAGTAGATGACTGCTGCAGGAATACGTAACTACCTCAAGATGCAGGGCAATGAGCTCTCTGTGCTTGGAGCAATGGATGTTCCCCTTGAACTAGAAAATTTAGTTCTATACCAAACTCTTCCAAGTTATAAACCTAATGGTTATATTAAGGGTTAGATGTGCCTAGAATCTTTGATACCCTAAAAAGAGAGATAACCTGACTATATTTAAAACCCTAAGCTTTCTCTTCCTTCTCCTCCATTTGTTTTCAAAATAGCTTAACTAAATTATTATTCATCTTCTTATTTTATCATGTAGAAGTAAATGATCTTAGAGAAGTCAGAACTGGAAATACCTAAAACTATTCTTCCCTTACACAGTATTTAATTTCAACCAGCATAGATCTGTTTAGGCCAATGTAATGCCTTTTGTCAAAATGCCCAAACAAGTGGGGTTATATATTGTAGAAATTTATAGAGGAGTATTTTCCTTATAAAATTTTATAAATATTTAAAGCATGTTTTTTAACCAAATTACTATGAAATATTTAGAGAATTGGAGGAATATTTATATCACTTGGCTATGTAACACACAAAGATCAAACACCATCATAAGAAGGTAATGCTCATTTTTTTGTTTTAAAACAAGCTTCAGTAAAAATATTATGTCTGAAAATGAAATTAGTGACATGGATTTATAAAATATATATTTAAGATAGATATTTATATTTTTTTTTAATTTTTTTATTTTTGGCGGTACTGGGGATCGAACTCAGGACCCTGTGCTTGCTAGGCAGGCACTTATTCCTCTGAGCTATATCCCCAGCCCCTTATATACATATATATATATATATATATATCTAAAATAGTAAGATATTTAAGATTTCCAGGGGCTGGGGATATAGCTCAGTGGAATAAGCACTTGCCTAGCAAGCGCAGGGTCCTGAGTTCAATCCCCAGTACCGCAAAAAAAAAAAAAAAAAAAAAAAAAAAAAAAAGATTTCCAGATAGGTATTTCTCATAAATGTTGCTTCATATAATCTACTATTATTCATCAGCTCCTAATGACAAATTACATAACACACTGCTCTTCAGAATTCTGCTTTGTGACTCACAGCTTTATTTTGATAGTTCAAGTGTCCTAATTTTTTCTATAAACTAATCTTTTTCTAAAAAACTTCTTAAGATGTATTTTCATGGCTGTTTCGCCTTCAAAAATTTTTGCAGACTTAAAGCTTTTGTGGGAAAATTTAGAAAAATGTCACTTTTTACTCTGTGTAATCTCTTGATTTATACCAAAAAAACCCAAATCAAACAAATAAAAATCTCTTATATTGAGAAAAGATAAAATAAAGTATAAATTGAGTATTTTTACAGTTCTCCAGGAATAAAGGTGTCCAACCCTTGAAAGGAAGAGGTGTGAAAAATTAGATGCAGACTTATAGGTCTAGGCAGAGCTCACGAGTCTATACCTGCCTTCACATACCCTCCCTGAGCAGGACACTGGCAACTAACTTGAGCCAAAGACAGATATACCATTGTTGCTGGACCCATACCTTAATGGTGGGTTGGAGTATGATAAAAATCCTATAGGAAGTCACTTCTAGGCGGAAATCACTTCAAGTATTGTTTTAATTACTTTTTTCATTGCTGAGACAAAATAAACAACACCCAAAGTTAAAGGAGGAAAGGTTTGTTGTACTTGGTAGGTTGTACAGGTTTCCGTTCATCGTTGGCTGGCTCAGTGTCAGGGTGGCCTCACAAAATCTCATCACGGAGGAGAAACAGTTCATGGTGGGCAGAAGGCAGCAAAGCTGCACAGTAGTGAGGAAGCAGCAGCAGCAGCCTGACTCTCCCTTTATCCCTTTCAGGCTGCCTGTCTTTTGGGTGGTGCCTTCCCATTATCCACAACCAGAACCATACCAAACCAGTCAGTGGACAAATTTAGTAATCACCACACCATTTATCCCGGCATCACATACTTAATCCCAGTATCACATGCCCTCAATCCAATCACCTCTGAAAATGAGGCTTTGAGGGCACCTCTAGACACAAGCCATAGCAAGTTTCTTTTTTTAGCACCACATTGGGCAATAACTTTCCTGTGTCTACCTCTTTTGTAATTCTTCCATTCTTATTTGAATTGATTTTTCAAATTGCTATTTCTTCTCCTGTTGGATTTGACACAGAGCCTCCTCCTACTTGACAGAATGAACATCACATTTTCTTAAAACACTAAGGAGAACTCAGGTGAGAGCCAAGGGAAGAAACCACTAGGCAGGAAGTATAGTATATGTTTGTCTCTAGTACCTATAGTCTGTCTGTAGTTCTGTATAATCTCTTCCCTAAAGTAGATTTTATGAAAACTGGAGGCAAAGGACTCCAAGACAGTAATATGAGGTTAATTTTCACCTAAAACTTCTTTCCTGTGCAACTCATTCAAACACTTGAAGAAAAGCCAACTGGGGAGTGCAAAAACACTCAGTATCCTATCCTTCCTCCACTTTTAGAGTCCCCTTAAGGAGGGTAAACGGTGACCTGGTCACTGGCATAGGAGAGACCATTGGACTGCTGTAGGAATATGTGAAGAAATTTGAAGATCTCAGCTTGATCTAGATAACCCTCAAGAAGAAAGAAAGTACAACTGTCATCAATGTTATACGCGATCTGATGCAGAGTCCAGCATAGACCAAGGGAGCTGAGATGCCATTTGATTTCATCTAAACAGAAACAGGCAGAAATCACTAAAAGTCTGTTTTATTGAGGTTAAAGAAGATGATCTGGGTCTTAAGGAATAATTTGTCAGAAAGTAACTATATGATACTCCCTTAGAAAGTAGAAGGTATTGATCAACATCCATATTCATGCTCTTTTCATAAGCAGCAGCACGTTAGGCCTCAGAAGGTCTAATACTTTCAAGTGTTACTTATTCCCACTTTTCAGTACCTTCCTTAAAATTTCCTAAAACTTCTCCAGTGTTCGGGACAAACTAGGGCCTGCAGCACTGTCAAGATGTGATTCCCTGACATGTGCCACTTGAAACCTAGTCCCTGTTTCTCCCTTTTGGGGTACCCTATCCACCTACCTCCCCCAGGTTCATTCTTCTGTGGTGCCAACCAAATGACCTGGGGAGGGGCTGTAGTATGCATGACTTTGGTGTGTCTCTGAACCTTGCTACTAACATTCTATTGAGGAAGAGGAGCTTAGTATTTATTTCCTGGGGTAGTAAAAGTTCAGACTGTCAAAATGGTGCTGACACAGGCTTGAGGTAACTTTTGCTCTTAGAGGAAACAGAAGGCATTCAGTGACATAAGGTAGGAAAGAACCCTTGGCTCTGAGCTATGTTTGAGGTCCATTCATCAGCTTTCACTAATCTCTCACTGCCAATGGTTTCCCAGGCCATGGCTCCCAAAGAAGTTCAATACATCTCCTGCACAGGCTTCACACTGTATATGGAGCAGTTCCTGGGGTGGCTGTGCCTATTCCCACCAAAAGATTTTGAATTTGGTGCTCAATAAGAATAATGTTCTGGTCTGAGAAATCTCCTATCATGTCTCTGAAAATGGGGATGTGGGGCTCTCTGTGGTTGTTATAAAGCCATGCAAAGGAGGAACTGAGGTCTCTGTGAAAATGGCCCCTTCTTGCTTTGTTCTTTAGCTCCTCCATTACCCTCTCACTTGTTTAGGAAGTGAGTGGTAAAGTCAATTTGGAGGATCATATTGTAGATTTACACTTGTTATGGACTAATACGTTCAGGAGGAAACACAGTGAGACCACATATTGATCTATGTTTGCACCAAAACACCCGCACAGTAAATTGAATGTGACAAGAAAACAAATCTGATTCTCATACTATTCTGAATAGTCAACATCATCAATGTACCTCGACTCAACATCATCAATGCATAGTAACAGCATATGATACCCTTGAAATCTAACATTCAGTGTGTCTCAAGGAATGATGCAGTGTCATGAACACCAATGTAGGTGGCATTAAAGAACATCAGAAACTACAAAGACAATGACTATCTATGGTGTTTTGATGCAAATGTGTTCTAATGACCTCTGACGTTTTGAATAATAATATTGCTACCTTTTCATTGTGGTGTGCATATATAACTAGCCACAAAAGATACACCTTATAATAAAGAACACTTCCTGTAACCATAGCATCACGAGAGGCTGAGGCAGGAGAACTGCAAGTTGAATCCCACCCTGGGCAAACTAGTGACTTAGTGAGACCCTGTCTCAAAATAAAAATAAAATATAATAAAGACCTGGGATATAGCTCAGTGATTTGATACTTAGTATAACCAAAAAAATTAATTTAAAAAGGGAACGAACATGAAGGGATAGTTCTTAAACCTTAATAGGAGAGGATAATATCTCAGTGCCACAGAGAATTTTCATGCACCAATTGGACAATAAGCAAATACCTAAATACATATTTGTCCCCATTACTTTAATGGTTAAGTCATTATATTTTACAAGCATCTATGGATTTTATATAAAAACAGGAGCCGTATCCAAAAAAGAAGAGTTTTCAATGTTCCATACACACAGAGAGAGGAGCCCTGAACTTATCCTAGGCTTTGGCAGCAGTTTGGCCTTGGGATGTTGGCACACTGCATCAGTGGGCCTCCCGCATAGAGCTGAACTCAGCATGCCAGGTGCAGTAGCTGCAGTTGTTCCAGAGAGTTACTTCTACACAGGCCAATAGTTCAATATCTTCGACTAGGGAAAGAAGTATTTGGAGCAAGAGCTTGAGGAACTTTGGAGAACTTTTCAGCCCTATTTAATCCTTATCGCAGATCCCACTGCTACAAGGCTCTGTAAAGATATACATAGTCTAAAAAGCCTATAATCCTACTTATATCCATAACCTATGCAAAATCCTAAACCATAGTGATAAGGATTACAAAGAACACTGAGACAAATCCAACCCCTTCCCACTTTAAATGGGATCGTAACTGTTAAGCTTTCCTTTTCTAGAAATTCTAGAGTCATTATTGTTATTAGGACTGTTGTAAGCCTTTATTCTTTGAGATGCTCAAGGAATCCCAGGCTGACATTTTGGGATTTTGGATATTACGAATTGGGTACCCAAAACCTAATCTAAAGTATTATGTGCCCTCATACTCTACAAAGTGTCCAGCCCTCTAGTTAGAGCTGAATGAGAGAATAAGCTATGCTAAACTCAGGGTCAGCCCCACCCAACAACTTACAATAAGGGTGAGGCATTCACAGAAATAGAAAGGCAACAGGATTCTCAAACTAGGCACATTTCCTCCCCTTACACACAAGAATGGAAAAGAGAGGTACATGCTGCTCTCTGAAGCCAAGTGATGGTGGTTGAAGAGATTCACATGAAGTGAAAGGCACTTTCTCAAAAGGAGAAGGAGTCATGGAATCTTATTCCCCGATACTGACATCAGGTTTGTTGCATGACCCTAGAGGGAGATCAAGGCAAGGTAAGCAGCATTCTTGGAGCCATCTACAGCCCTAAACCTGGAAGGCAAGGATGCACACGTGTACTAAGAATCAAGAATGCTCATAGCAGTAGACAACACAGCACCATCGTGCAGATGCCTAAGAGGCAAAGGACAAGGAGACAGAAAGGAATTGTGGAGATAACCCAAGCTGAGGATGAATTCCCTCTTATAAAAGAGGACAACATGGGTAGCAAGAGATGGCTAGTAATGGAGAATCTTAAAAATTCCCCACAACTGAGGTCAGTTTGCACTTCCCACAAAGAACTGAAAGCTGGCTACCGTGGGTCAGATGGAAACATAAAGGCAGTCTCTCTTGATAGTGGCCATGTAAGTAAAGCAATTCTAACTTCTTCCCTCTCTTCCTCACATGTTAAAGAAGTATGGTCAGAAGAGGGAGGTATCAGTGCGGAACCCCAGAAAAGGAGAGCCTGTGTGTACCCATCTCTCAGTGGGTGCCAGCCTGTGGAGGAGACGAGAATCAAGTTTTCAGCTGCACTGAATTTTCTAATGTGACTGCTGTGGTGTAGATAGATGAGTAGGCAGCAAAGGTCTGTATCTCAAGGTCCATCCCAGAGGCAGCACCTTTAGGAGATGGAGGGACCTTTAGTAGCTGGGGTCTAGAAGGTGGACCTTAGTGATTGTGTTCCAGTGGGGTCAGGCTCATCCTCTTTCTTTCTGCTTCTGCCTCCTGCCTCACAGTGCAAGAGATTTGTTCTGCCGCTTTGTCTCACCATGATGCCTCATCTTTGACAGAAGCCTCAAAGAATTTGGACTGAAATCTACAGAACCATGATCCAAAATGAATCCTTTCTCTTTATAAATTCACAAACTCAGGTATTTTATTGTGGTGGCAGAATGCTAACATAATAACTAAAATCTTTCAAAGTCTTTCTAGGGCTGGGGGTATAGCTCAGTGGTGTAAGTGCTTGCCCGCTAAGCACTAAGGCCCTGAGTTCGATGCCCGGTACCGGAAAAAAAAAAAAAATCAAAGTCTTTCTAAAGTGTCATAAACATGGGAGAAAATACATTCAACAGAGTCTTGTGGGAAAGCAATCATTGGAGATAAAGGAAACAACTTTATATGCATAAGCCTTTAATTTTGAGTGTTAAAGAAATTGATGACAACTTGAGACTCAAGTAATCTCCAGTCTTGCCAAGCAGTTGGGATATCTCCCTGTTCTGATGGGTGAGTTGACTACTTCTAAACTTCAGAGAAAATCTTCCTTTTCCAATTTTTTTTCCTGATATATCCTGGAGAGGGATTGATAAAAAATAGATGTTTGGAGAGCGGGTTTCTTATTTGCAGAAACTGAGATGCATCCTAGTGTTATTTTTTGAGGTTTGTGTAAAGAGAACCTTTGTTATGTGCGTGTTCTGAGAGCAGGTTTTCTATCCTGAGGAATTTGACATTTCAGCCATAGTTTGGCCTTCATTTCCAGAGTTTCTGGGGCCTACTTTTATCGAGGTACAACTTGGGGAGAACCTTATAGAGAAACCCCACAGATTCCTGATGATTTATAAGCTTGAGCTAATTTAAGTTGGTTAGAAAACCTGTCTTAAAAGGGAAAATAATTCTTAGGCTTTCTTAAATTTATTTGTGTGGACAGACCAATGCCAGAAACATTAAGATGAGTAACATTCCATCTAGCTGTAGGTCTAAGTAGAGTGAATAGTGAGTAATTTTCAGAATGCTATACTAAAACAATTCAGTATGCATCACCATACAATCATTATAGTGATAAGGTCCAGGCAAAATAGAAGTAAGGTTTACATGAAACTCTCATTGAATTGTTCTGGTTCATTTTATAAAATGTTCTTATAAATAATCATTTACAAACAAGCCAAACAGCAAGCTGTTAAAGGAGAAACCAGAATATTGCTGATTATCATTTTCTTCATTCCGTCCTGTTTCATTATTTGTGTCAATTCATCACGAATTTTCAACAGTGTTAAAACTTATGGAATTAGCATTCCACTTCTGTTTTTGTCATATAATTATTATTTTTGTTGGACTTTCAAAACAACCTATATATGTTTGTTTCCTTCTTCCTGGGTATATTCCCAGAGTTATAATTGATTATTTATCTCACTGTAAAATCTCAATAAATTTTTAAATTAAATATCTCAAAAAGGGATGAATTCCAGGTAACGTACTTGGATCCCTGTCTGTTTCACTATGGCCACTAAACTGTCTGCTAAGAGATCTGCATCATATCACAAGACCTCCCAGGGAATGCAGAGAATGGGCTGAAAATCCACTTTGGATGGCTCATCCCCCGTTACCTTATGTGCTTTGCTTCATTTAACTCAGAGGTTTGACACTTACCCAGCCTCAAGAGAGTGTCGTATCTGAGTTTCTGGAGTTTATCAATGATGTGTCTGATTATTTGCTATGATGGGAAATGGATATAATTTAGACTCTAGCCAAAAATCTGGAGATCTGTGTTACCTGGTGCTGGATCAGCTCTTTCCTTCACACCCAACAGGATCACATCTGGTTGCCTGACACCAAGTCAACCTCTGAGCAAAGAAAAGGGCTTCACCCTGAAACCAGAGCATGGCACCAGCAATCATTCGTGGAGACGCAGTATCAGGATACTGTCAATGGCACTATCAGTGATCTATGCCTTACGGTATGTATTACGGTTGGGAGAAAGATGTTGGGAGCCTAAAGAGGAGGAATTGGAAAGGATAAAAGCCTGACATACATTCCCTACTGATATATTACTATTTTTCCTTACTGAGCTTTGCTTTCTAACCTCCAAAGCAATGTTTGCTAAGTTTATAAACTTATTTGTTTGTTTGTTTGTTTATTGTGGCACTGAATATTGAAGTCAAGGCCTCAGCACTGAGCTACATCTCCAGCTCTGCCTCTGTCTTTTTTTGTCAAATTCATCTTCCTTTATTATGGTAAGTTCTGGCTAAGTCACTAAATTGCCCACACCATGCTGAAACTTGCATTCCTTCTACCTCAATCTGTACGAGGGCTGGGATTACAGGAGTGTGCTACTATGCTGAATTTATTTTTAATAAACTCAAAACCTATAATTTTATGTGGTTAAATATGCCTTTAGAGAAACTAATCATCTTCTTCTATGTGCTTTAAAAATTATAAATCTCATCTTATTTCCTAAAGAGGATTCATTATTTAGGCATAGATAAGGGAGAAATTATGATATAAAACTCTAAAGGGTTGAGTATCCGCTCTAACACTAAGGTTGAAATTTAATCACCACTGAAACAGTGCTGGGAGGAGGGGTGGATGAGAGAAGCTCAGGTCCTCAGGGCAGCACCCTCATGAATAAATGAAGAGAGCAGGAATAGGTCAGTTACCACAGAAGTGCGCTTCTGATAAGGGATGGGCCTGGCCTGATTTTTCTCTCTGTGCCTTTCTTTCCTGAGTCCTCGCCTCCAGATGATCTTCACTGTGTTGTGACACAGTCAAAGACCTTGCTGAATGTCAGAGCCATGACCTTAAACTCATCAGTCTCCAGAACTACAAGAAGTAGATCTCTGCTCTTTGTAGTTAACCCTACCTTGGGTAAAATGTTCTAGTAGAAAAAAATGGACTAATATAACCATTAAGTACCACGCGCTTTGCTTGACAGCTACAATCCAGTTGATTTTTTCCCTGCTGTTGTTAGTTTCCTTGATGCTACTCAATACATCATTTTCAGTGACCATATTAACCTTGAGCTTTTGTTTGGACTTCTTGAGTTAACACTGGCAAGAGTTTATTTACTTAAAATAATGAAATGTATTTAAATGTCTCACTTTTGCTTATTAACCCATATGGATATTTTATTCGCTTTCCTAAATCTTTCTCTCTGTAGAAAACATGCCCTGAAAAGATTGTAACACCACACACACTGTAATGGTATTAAAAATTCTCCTTTTTAAAATAGTACTTTTGAATTTAACTGAAATTATAACCACATAATGTAGTTAGGAAACCACTTCAATTGTGAAAATGTTTGAAGAAGCAACTCTATTTTAGATCCTTATTATTTTCCTGGTAGCTAAAACATGATATTCTCTTGACATTTAAATTTATGTGTTTGATTTTTTCCTATAAAAGCTCATTTGTTTAATTCTTTATCAGAGATAGTGAGGAACTAGTTTCACTTCAGTAACTATCCCATAAGGCACTGACCTGATAACTCAGTTACTGAAAGCCCCAGGTCTGGGCTATTAACAATTAACTAGGGTGAGCTGCATTTGTGATACATGATAAGAATGACCTTGTTTAACAGTACAGTTCACAGATGAGCAGCAAAGTTCAAGTAGCTGTAGGCCTCAGATAGAGTCTGAATAAGCCTTAATACACACGTGCACACAAAAATCACAATATTGACAAGCGTCATTGTAATATTTACAGGAAATTTTATTATTCTCTGGCAGGATCAGTCATAAGGAAATTTATTTTGCATGGTTGGATTCCACAAAATGATATCATCCAGCTTACTTCCTTATATACACTAAAATAAGTCTTTGTGACTTCAGGAACACTCATAAATTTAAATCACATATGAAACAGTCTTCAAAAGATTTTACAATTTCAAGAGTCAGTTCTTTATTTTGCATTCCACAATAAGTGTTCAATTTTCAGTCATCTTCACTGTTGTTTCTTACTCCCAATGACATACAATGTGAAAATTATAAATTTTACATTTGTTTAATATGCAGTGAATTGCCCAAAGTGGTGCTTTCTTTCTTTTTCTTTTCTTATTGGTCTGGTTTAGATAATCATTGAGATTTTGATCACTGAGATATTTTGGCAAATAGTAAAGACTTTTCAGTGTAGAATATACAAATGGGAATAAAGCTTTTGCAGTTTGACAAATAAAAAGTACAAATGCTTAGTTTTCCACTGAAACGTGGGCAAACATGCCAGAACCCTAATTCAGTATGATTTATCTAAGCACCTGCAGCTCTGTCTATTGTGATTATTAAGAATTTGAGCTGCTTAGAAGAATATTTGTAAAGCTGGGCATGGTGGCGCACGCCTGTAATCCCAGCACTCAGGAGGCCGAGGCAGGAGGACCCCTGTGAGTTCCAGGCCAATCTGGGCTACAAAGTGAGTTCAAGGCCAGCTCGTACTGCAGAGCAATACCCTGCCTCAAAAAGACAAAAAGAGAAAGAAAAAGGAAAGACTGTACGTAAACAAAGACAAGTGCTGGCACCTCAGTGAGTCTGAAAAGAATTGCAGTTTCTGTGTTGCAAGATTATACAAACTACTTAATAAATCGTGGGTGCCTCGTTTGTCTTCATGTGAGCGATTGTGCAGAACCCTAAAGTCACTCCTGGTGAAAATGTGTTCTGATTGAATTGTTCTGTATATTTACAAGGACATTAGCCCTTCACAAATATAGTTTGGAGAGTGATAGACTATAGATCCACATTTGAGATTAATTAGTATTCACGTAGTAATGAAATCCTTGAGACGACAAGACATTGCTAGTGGGCAAAGACAGTCCAGAACAGAAACCTGGAAGAAAAGTCACAAGTTACAGTACAGGCAAAGTATTATATTTACATTATTATGCATGTCATAGATTCTTGGAATTTTTAAATTGGAAGTAAGAATAGAAATCCTATAGTTCAACTACTCCGCTTCTTAACTGGAGCAATTAAAGACTAAAGAATTAGATGATTTATTTAAAGTTATATAGCTTGTTTCCCAAGTGCTCGTCAAAATTAAGAGAGACAATATATTACCCTAAGGAAACTTGCACAGAAGAAAAGCAACAATTCCTGACCAAGAGACATTAAAGAATGTTAAAAATAACTTTTTAAATATAGATGATGAAGAGAATTCACTAAGGTCCCTTCTTTCCTTCATACGATTTTTTTTAATGATGTGGAAATTTCTGGTTGACAGGGTAGACTAAGTCTTTGTGGGAAACAACCTCACAAGCACGCTCAAGACTATGAAAGGCAAAACGAAAGGAAATCTTGGTGGTTTCAGCTGTGTGAACCTTTCTGTTGTTACATCTGGGAGTGTTTTATAGAGAACAGAACAAAGCAAGTCAGTTTTATTTTCCTTGACTCCATGGTGATTCTGGTCATCTTAGATAGCAGGAAAGTTTTTCTTTTTTAATAAACAAGCCTGTCCTTACACATAAAACAATTTGAAATAGTGTAAACCCACTTACAATAGCATTTCACTCTCATTTCTATATTTATATAGTGCAATCCGACTGTAAGGAGCTGTTAGAAACCGTGCTGCTTGTATTCAGTGCACAGTGTTTGCTCATATAAAACAGGCCACTGCAGCTCTGTTTCACAGCGGTACCTTTGATCTGTTCTCATTTTCTGACTAATTAAATGTAAATATTATTTCAAATTATAAGGCAATAAGACTAGGTGTCATGTTCTTCCTTCTCTACAACTTTATTTCCTTGAGCAGGTGCCATAAATAGCCATTCAATATAAATGCCTATAAAATAAGAATCATAATATTTCCCACATACTCTTATCAAGAAGCCTAAGAGACATAATATATGTAAATATCTTTGTAAACAGTGAAAGTATAGTTACACACTATGGATTATTTTTATTATGTTAGTATGTATTATTACTAAGAGTTACTATTTACAAGACACTTTTCTAATATTGTAATTGATATTAAAAAGAAGCAGATTATAGAACACAGTAACAATTTCTATCACACCATAATTCTTCCAAAATATTTGTCAAATTGAGATCAAGATGGTACAAATGACAGGCAGCAGAATAGAAGTACAGAATAAAGGGTGGGTTAGAGTCTTTCTAAATTAATGTAAGAAGTATTAAGGTAATTTAAAGAAAGTGAGGGACATTAGATAATAATCTGGTGGACAGTACAATATGAGGATGGTAACACCGGCAAAACCAAAAGCCAGTGGTTATAACCAGGGAATTATTATTCTAATATGAGACAAGGATTAAGAAGTAAAGTGTCATAATAGAGAGAGTGTTTATTCAGTAGGATGTCAAATTCTGATATTTTTCTGCCTATAAAGAAAAAATTCTATAAGGAACTAAGTACAACATTAAAGGAGAGGGAGCTCCATCCGCGTGACCAGCTCAACAAGGCAACTTTTCCTTCTCTTGGAAGATGCATGCACATTGATGCTTCAGTTGTATTTCTCCCTGGAACTCCAGAATTAGACAACCCACTGTCAATTTAGCATCTGCACTTGTAAAACTAGTATAAAGCTCAAACATGGGCAACAAGGACAAGTCAGATGAGATCACAATCCATGACCTGAAATTATACTGCAAAGCTACGGTAATAAAATCAACCTGGTACTGGCTAAAAAACAGACGTGAGGATTAATGGAACAGACTGAAAGATGCAGCCACAACGAAAAATACACTCAGCCACCTAATATTTGACAAAGGGGCCAAACAAGCCCACTGGAGGAAAGATAGCCTCTTTAAAAAATGGGGCTGAAAAAATTGGCTTGCCTCTTGCTGAAAACTGAAAATAGACCCAAGTCTATCACCATGCACCAAACTCAAGTCAAAATGGATCACAGATCTCAACATTAAGACAGAAACTCCAAATCTATTGAAAGTGAAAGTAGGTAAAAATCTTGAAGACATAGGAGTAGGCAGAGTTCATGAAAACAATCAAACTGCAAGGGAAACACTTCAAAGAATCAGTAACTGGGACCTCATCCTACTGAAAAGATTTTGCACATCTACAGAAATCACCAGCAAAGTAAAAAGAAAACCCACAAATTAGAGAAAAATCCTAGCTGGCTGTTCCTTGCACAAAGGTCTTCTATCTAGAACATACAAAGAATTAAAAAACATGTACCTGTCCAAACTCAAAGACCCAATCCAGAAATGGGCATCTGAGATGAATACACAATTCTCAGTCAAAGAAATACAAACGGCAAATAAATATATGAGAAAATGTTCTACATCTTTAGTCATTTGAGAAATGCAAATAAAACCAACATTGAGGTTTCATCTCACCCCAATAAGATTGGACAGTATTAAGAAATCATCCAATAACAAATGCTGGTGAGGCTGTGGAGAAATAGGGATTCTTCACTGCTCGTGGGAATGCAGACTGATGAAACCACTGTGGAGAGCAGTTTGGAGATTTCTCAGCAAACTGAGTCTAGAGGTTCCATTCAAACCAGCTATTCCCCTTCTGGGTATTTCCCCAGAAGATCTAAAAACATCATATCACCATGATATATGTGCACTCATGTTTATAGCATGGCAATTTGTAATAGCTTAATTGTGGAAGAAACCCAAATGTCGACCCACAGAGGACTGGATTAAAAAACTGTGGCATTTTTACATAATGGAATATTACTCAGCTATAAAGAGGGACAGATTTGGAGCTTTTGTAGGCAAATGGTCAGAACTAGACACCATACTCATAAGTGAAGTAAATCAGAAGTACCTATGCAAGCAACATATTGTGTCACTGGTGTAAGAACCTGAGGGTGGGAATATAAACTAAGAGGCGTGAAGGAAATCTGCTCAAAAGTAAAGAACAGATAGATGAGGGAAAGAAGAAAAGGAAGAAAGAGGCAAACACGTATGCATGTATGTATGTACATATGTGCAGGATGGCTAACATAGTTCCACTATTGTCTTATGTCACTTTATTGTAAGGAATAGTTGATGACTGGTTGTTTGATCAGTCTTGTATGTCTATATGTGTTTTCCTGAGCACACACGTTGAAGTTATCAATATGTAATGCAACAACCATTGTTGGTTCCCTGTTGCTTTGTCTATAATTCAATTTTGATTGTACTGTTATTATGCTGCTTTGTGTCTCTTTGTTAATGTTTTCCTCTTTTTGTTGTTGTTGTTCTTTTTCTTTTATACTTAAAATTTTTTTTAAATTTTTTAAAAAATGATGTGTTTACTCATGAACTCTTTCCTCCTTGCACCCAACACCTTGGCTCCATGGGTCTTCTCTTCAAGGTAAATGGAGCCACAATTCACCCATTCATTTAGACTAACATCCTGGGAACCATTTTAACTCCTTTCCTCTGCTTATAAGCCAAATCCAAATAATCACAAATTCATCAGCTTTCCTATGAAATCAATCCTGCATCTATAGAAAGTTGGTTGAAGTCAGTGGCAGCTGATTTACGTCTTGTGCCACCATCATTCACAACAGTTATAGTCAAATCCAAGAATTTCAGTAGCCTCTGAAACGGTCTCCAAGATTCCCCTCCAGCTCCACTTCTGTAATCCAAATAGCAAACTGAGTGACTCTTTTAGAACTGAAATGTATTATGCCACTACCTCTCTTAAAATCTCTACTCACATATAGAATAAAGTTCAAACTTCTTACATTGGTTCAAAGTAGCACATAAACGGCCCTGGCCTTCTCTTACTTCGCCTCTTCTATAACTATTCAATCCTTAGCTCGCTGACCTCCATTATTAGCCTCCCTCATTCCTGAAGGACACCAGACAGCATATGACAACCTCTTGGCTTTTGCATTTTCTTTTCTTCTGTCTGGAACACTTTTCTCTTAGTGATGGTGAGCCTTTTAGAGCTATCAGTAATAACAGCCTGCTATGTATGCATGCCATAGGAGCACCACTGCTGCCTCTAGAAAAACCAAGTGTTTTTTTCATTGTTGTTCAAGTAACATCCTTCCTAAAGATCTGGTCATGGAAATAGAACACTTTAGCATTCTTTGTCCTTTACCAAACTTTATTTTTCCTCAATGGACTTATTGGTACAAGACCTTACCCTACATAGAGTTTGTGTATTTGCTCCTAGCAAGTCCCCACCATTGCCACCATAAATCAATTCCGCAGAGTACGTCATCTGTTGCACTCAGTGCCATATTTCCACTGCCTAGAAAATAATCAGTGCTCTGTATCTATATCACACTTATTAGTGCTCATGGCACTACTTTAGTTCAAGATAATGTTCAATACTTTTCAGCTTTATATTTTCCCATTATTTGAAGAAGAAGAAAACTAACAGGACTCTACCACTTAAGTATCCATGTAACTGTTTTCTTAGGGCTCTGGGTTATAGAAGAAAGGCGTTGCCTGTCCCATACAATGTACCCTTCTAAGAAAATCTGCTTTCTATAGCACTGTGGATGAACATGAAGAGTGAGCTTCTGTCACATCTGAACCCAGGGCTTGACCCTTGATTAGCTGCCATCATCAGCCTGGTAGAAAGGCCACACAGACTTCCTTTCTTGGAAGGACCACAAAATCTAATCACAGTGTTCTCTTGAACATTTGAAAATAGGACACTGAGGTGGAAGTCATTAACTGAGCTGAGTGACATGAAAGTTGGTTGAAGTCAGTGGCAGCTGATTTAAGTCTTGTGTCATCTAAAGAAAAAGAGCAAGATTATGAGCAAACGTGGAAAGACACTGAGATTTCCCAAGCTAGCTTCCAGGAGAGAACTTGAGGAAGAAAAGGGACCATATTTTTAATGAAGCTCCCAGCTAGGCCGCTCTCCCATGTGAATTTTGAAAATAAAACTCTTCTTTAGGAAATGTGAGTGGACAACTCCTCTTTTGTTTTGTTCTTTTTTTCTTTTCCTTACAAGAATCGTAGCATCACCAGCCCAACCGTAGATTAAGGACTGTGGAATACAGTGGTACAGTACGTAACTCTCCCTGTGTCACCTTTGTATTCAAGCACAGGCAACTGCAGGGGTTAAGTTTTAATGATGGTGTGTGAAACTCATGTCACAACTGCATATTCGCTCAAGGCCTTTTACCTACCCACTGTTCATATTATAAAAATATACTGAAGCCACACATGGTGAACATGTCTGTAATCCCAGAATTTTTGGAGACTGAGAAAGAAGAATACCAAGTCTGAACCCAGTCTGTGCAATTTAGCAATTTAGTAAGAACCTGTCTCAAAACAAAAAAATAATTCTAAGAAAAGGGTTGGAAATGTAGCTCAGTATGAAGGCCTGAGTTAAGTTCCTAGTACCACCAAAGCAAAACAACTGAAACTATCTACTAAAAAAGTTCTGGGGCTAAAAATTTGAAGTGGGATCTGTCAGGCAACTTGACTTGCTGTCCTAAGTCATGCCTCTCAATATTAGCTTTCCACTAGCAAGTAAAATACGAGTTTGAATCAACCACCTGGATAATTCAGGCCAAAACTTCACTTTGGCTTCAGTTGCCCAATAGACATGCAAGTTGAGAAGCTCAGGACATAGCAAGTGAACTATCCAGGAAATAGAGCCAAAGGGTTGTGGCGACTTGTGCTGTCCTTGTATTTACACACTTGCTCTATCTCCTTGCATGAGCAAGACCTCGTTGTCAGGTACAGAATTTCAATGTTAAAAAGATATTGATGGCTAATTCCAGGTCACTGAGTGGTAGGTGAGATAAGAATGGGGCAAAATTGAGAACTTTTGACTATGGAACTCGAGCTCTTGGGAGTTCAGACACTGCTCAGGAAAGCGGTCTTCCCTCCACAGTGTCACTGAGGAGTAGGAGCACGGGCTGGTACAAGGTGCGCTACTGATGAGACATTCATCAAACTGGGAGGTGCTTGGGGAATGAAGTGACTGTCCAAAGCCCTAGGGTCTCTATGCAATAGATTAACTGTTGATTAAATAATACAATAAAGACATTTAGGGACTTCAAATCCAAAACAGTTTTACTGAATCTAGTGCCTAATGCATTAGGTAATTTAAAGTGCATTATTAAACTAAGGTTCTGCTCATGGCAAAGGCCATGGATGCATGAAGCTGTGGGTTCAATCCTTAGCACTAAACAAATGAATAAGTAATAATTTTAGTAAAATTATTTAAGCAAACTAACATACTTTCACTGATATTTATTTTGTATGCATTTTTAAGAGTATATTTCATTAATGCTACCTACAGAGGAAGCAAAGAGGTGATCTGTTATGTATAGCTAGTGCTGCACTAAGTCAAAAATGACTGCATTTCTAAAGCTGAGGGCATTCATGAAATACTCTATCCATACTGTTTAAAATCAAACAATTAGTAGAATAATTTCTGCTGAAAGATCATTTGGTTAGATACTGAATAGCTATGTTATCAAGGCTATAATAAAATTGTAGTTCAAGATTTGTTTATCATATTCAACAAAATTTATTACACATACCAGTATGGTCAACTGTACTGTACGTTCGCATATACCACTGCCTGCATGGATTTGTACCACAGAGCAAGCTGTTATCAACCATCTCACCGTGGGCTCCTTATCTTTATGTCCTCAGAGATATACCACCTTTTTTATTAGTACATGTTTGCAATTAAAATCAGAGTAGGACAACAATATCACAAGAACTAGTATTTAGATATTAGTCTGTGGTTTGCCAATGCCTATATTCATACTCCAGCAGTTAGTATGTTTATATATAACATTAAGCTTTCCCTCCTACTAACATTTCTGACCTTATCTCTTCACTAGTAGAACTACGTTGTGTTCTCCAATGTTGGTTATTACTAGTTATAGCCTTCCCTAAGATTTTTCCTAACATTTAATGAGTAAAATGAATCCACCTGATCATGTTGGCACTAGATCCGCTTTAGTGAAAGAAAATCTAAAATATGTGATGAGAGTGATTTGCAATTAAATCTGAGCTTTCTCTTTTGATTTGTCAGAATAGATTCTGACTCTAATTTTTAAGTATATTATAAACTGAAGTATTCATGAGACTATGCCAAATTTCTAATACTGCCACATAATGTAGACCTATCCTCCTTTTTAAATTACTAAATCTGAACCACCGGTGATCCTCCACTTTTACCCTAGAGTACGTACACTCGCACTGGAAGACTTGGTTGTCTCCTTTAATGTTCCCAGTAGGTGCACACTGGATCAGACATTGATGCTATGTGGGCAAGTTATCCAAGGTCATGCAAACATCTATTAAAGTCAGGCAGTGAAACTTTATCAGAGTCAATCAGGAAGGCCTGGCACTGCTTTGAGTTTACGTAAGAGGAGCCAGAAGGGGACAAATAATGGATGTGCCAAGTCAGGGCAGGATCAGCTTCAGAAACTGCCCTGCTCTATACAAACAGCATGTATTTGCTCAAATGTCTGCTCTGATCATTTTTCTCCTTTTTTTTTCCAGAAACGTAAAACCTTCAGGCTGATTGATCCCAGGAAAGAAGTCAAATGCGTTGTAGAAATTACTTTGTGGCTCTGTTACCAAAGCCACATGAGCAATTATATTCAATTAGATGCCACTGAGCTGACATTTCTATTGGCTTCCTTAAAAAGCCTCTCCCTCATCCCTGCAGCTGGCACTTTCAGTAGCCCCCAGCATTTTGGTTGCACTGAAAAATATGTCAACAGTTTATCGTGAGACTATTCCTAATGCTTTATTAGAAAAGCATTTCCATTTGCATTTGGCTCAGTTAAACTCCAGCTAGATACACGTTTGTTCTTAGATTTTTTAAAAACATCCCTGCATGCTGGAGGGGAAGTTGGATGACATTTTATTTATTTTAAACTGTCTTTTTGTTTTTCCAAGGGTGACAAAGCAGGAATATTTTTGAGAGTACTCTTTTTTTTAAGATACTGATTTTTACAAGCAAAGATTTTTCATGATTTGAAAAATTCCTTTTGTAAAACAGATTGTTTAACTTTTAAATGCACCTGATATATACACTTATCTACCACTTGCCATAGTAATTATCTACTCCGTAAGGTTTCCTAGTGATACACATCATCTTATAGAAAGCAAGTCCCTCACAAAAGCCCATGGATAATTTAACGAATTCTTCTAACCATTAATAAAAATTACCCTTTCCTTTTCTAATTGCTTTCACTGAAAACGTCATGTGACAATCTGACAAAAGTAAATTTGAAGTTGAATTTTATATTGTAGATCAATAATGGGTGCTACTTTTGTGGTTCTTGTTACTGTTGTTAATTTTTTAAAATATGCCTTTGTTTTTCCTCTTCAAGTATTTATCAGGCAGCTACTGTGTGCAAGGCACTTAACCTGAGACTCTAAAATACAGAATACACACACGTGTTCTACAACATCATGAAACATGCATCCTCTCATGGAAGACTAACTATGTGCACAAACAAGCGCCTTCAAACCCAGAGGAGTAATGGGCAGCCTATGCACAGAGGAGAAAGAGGACTTCTATATGGAGAGCACGAAGAACACTCTTCCAGGATGTGATATCTGGGTTGGGAGATGGTGGGCTCCTCCTCTGAGATTAGGGTTGGCAACCCCAAACAGCATGGGCAAAGTACGGAAAACGTGGGTCACAGTGACTCACTGGGAAGACACCTGCTTAACGGAACCGTAGATAGGTGGTATGAAGGAAGGTGGAAAGTTGACTTTTACTCTAGAGGCTGAAAAGGAGCTCTAGAGAGGAGGTTTGACTTGATACAGACTTCTGGGTTCTGTGTAAATTGGAAGGAGGCACAGAAGAAAACCCGCTGATAAGGAAGGAAGCTATTTCTGCATTCCAGGAAAATATGGAGTCTTGATCTCCAATACAAGGAGGAATGAGAACTGGTCAAATGTAGAGCATTTTCTGAGGATAGAGGGAAAGACTTGACCATGAGTAAGGTTTGGGGAAATGACTGGAATAAAAAAGAACTCCTCAGTTCCATGCTATGCAACTCAGAAAATGGTGAATTCTTCAAAACAGGAAAAACTGCTGGGAAATATTAGGATTGATAGAACTTGTGGAATGAAAAAGAGTTTAATTTTGCAGCTGTTAAGTTTAAAGTGCTGTTAAATGTCCCAGTAAAATGACTCATTACCAGAACCATCCCAGATCAACACAATCAGATTGCATTACTGATCAGTATCAAATCATTGCAAAACTAGATTGATGCCATCAATGAGTAAATTATTTAATCAGAACCCACAGTATAGAGAGAGATGAAGTTTGAAGCAAACTGTGCAAAAAGAACTAAGAATATAACAGTAACTTATCAAAGATTGTTTAGGTGGACACACACCTGTTTACACTGACAGGGCTGGCTGGCTTTGGCTAATCACAGGTTTGAGCTATACATGGTAAAACTGAGACCTATTGTGGTCCTAGATATGTCAACTAGAAACAGAGCAGGATACTCTGTCACAATGGCCAGTCTTCCCTGTGTTCTGCTGTAATTGTGCCCTGTAGAAAAAATCTTACCCAATTCTGTTTTACTTCCAGTCTGGATGAATTTTGGGTCCTAATTAAAGATTGATGCTATGGCAGTGAGAGAGTCCAGAAGCTTTCTGAGAATTTCTGACCCTTGGGACTCTGAAATACCAGTTTCAAAATGGTGATGGCTGGCTCATAAATCACACAAAGAAGTCAACATCCAAGAAGATTTGAGAAAATCTGCATGACATCACATCTTCCTAAATATGCCCCCAAAGAAATGCCAGTAGACCTGACCTTTCTGGAAGACACTAGGCATTGCAAATTCTCTGGTATTGACCAACAGCAAAATGAATCTCAAAAATGTAATTGCCTGGAAGCAATCTTCACAATCTCGGTAGTGCAGTGACAGAAAACATACCCTAAACCAAGGCGGGAGTAATCCAGACTTGATCCCAACTAATAAGTTTTCATTCCTCCAGCAATAGTGAGGCAGCATCAGAAAGGGTGCCAGGAAGGGTGTGGTGTGGTCTGTTAAGGACTGTCTCTCTTGGGGCTAGAAGAAAGGAACACTAGGCAGGACAAACGATCTGTCCACAGAGTCTAGAACAGACATACACTGACCCCTGAACTCACTCTAATGCCATGGGAGTATGTCAGCAAACAGAACCTTTGTCTGGTTGCTTATTTTTCACCAATTAATTCATCAACCTGACAAACAGTTATTAAGAGTCTGCTATGAAATTAAGCACTGTTCAAAGCACTGGAGACAGAACAGTCAACAACAAAAAGAAATTCTCACATTTGAGGAATGACAGGAGGCAAGCAATAAACAGAATAAATGAATAAATAAATTATAAAATACATTAGAAAAATAATTGCAGAAGAGAAAACAAAATAGACTAGGCTGTCAAAGATTACAAAGTAGGGCAGGGCCAAAGGAGAAACTATAATTCAAAATAAAAATGTCAGGGTGGCCTCGTTGAACAGATGATGTTTAATCAAAGACTTGAAGTGGGAGGTATAGTGTTTGTTCTGTATTGTCAACATCACGTAGCTCTCTAGGGATTTTACTCTGTAATTTTCAGACCATATTTGTTGAAGTGAACTTCTGCATATTTCATATTGGTGGATGTTAGTTTATCATTTTGTTCATCAGAAATGACATGAAATGAGACCATTTACCAGCCTCATGTTTACAATATTATAAAGGCCATAGCTATCTTTTGTATACTGATTCTGTTGGAGTAACCCTATGGCATTGTCTTTGGATGTATAAGCTGAACTCCCTTTATAGTGTCTCAAATCTGTGGGAAATACATGCACTATAGTTGTTTCTGAGCTACTCACGTAATGTCAGAGGGTCACTATTGAGTTCAGAGAGACAGAGACTATGATGGCTTACTGATTGCGTCAATTTAGTAAGCGAAGCCTAATGAAACTGACTCTGAATTCCACACTGTAGGGCGTAGAAGACTCATCCTAGGGCAGTTTGTTGCCTGGGTGGTATAAAGGGGAAATGAAGAAGGACTGATCTGCTCCTCTTTCTCTGGAGGAGCTCCAGTCTTAGCCTTCACTTTGGATGTCATCTCCTTGCTTCCAGTGCAGACTCTTCAGCACTCTATTGCAGACCTATTGCCCTCCTGATATGGTCTGACACAGGACACTGCAATGAGCTCCAGACCTTTGACTGAATTCTTCAGTCTCCAGTGTGCACATAAACCCTCTGTGCTCTTCCACATCTGACTCTGTGGGTGGCCATTTTAAGCCAAATTTGTAAATTTTTATATATTTGCAGATCTTGTATCTGTTTCTCTATTAAACACTGACTGATACAGAGACAATTTCTAATACTGCCACATAATGTAGACCTATTCTCCTTTTTAAATTACTAAATCTGAACCACCGGTGATCCTCCACTTTTACCCTAGAGTACATACACTCGCACTGGAAGACTTGGTTGTCTCCTTTAATGTTACCAGTAGGTGCACACATTGATACAGAGACAGAGAGGGCAAATGAACAACTGACAACCCAAACACCTTTGTATCTGACAGTTCAAAATGGTTCTGTGGCTCTGAAAATTTTGCCACTTCTCAAGAATGGGCCCTTCGTAGGGCAAGGTGATATTCATACTGACATAGTTGAACAGATAGAACCTTTGATTTGACTCAAGGTGGACTTATCAATATCTACCTCCAAGAAATTCATTTTAGAAATACCTGCATGTATCTAAAATAAAGATTGACTTACAGAATCAAGATCTGTGTGGCATCCATGAGAATAAAGATGGTATGTAGAGAGAATAAAGTACAAACAGTCCACATATATTGAAGGTTAGAGAGCCTATGAAAGACATCATTCCTCATAGGAGCCACATTAAATTCCAGTCCCTCCCAAATCTCAGTAGTATGCTCTACCTTGACTAGGTCTGAGATACCACCTTATTGTTTTATCTAAGCAAACAGGCATTGCATGGGTTATAATAATCTCCTTTCTTTTATTTTCTTAAGATATTTAGATTTTTCTGAACTTGCAAAGTGAAGAAACACTGATAAATACAAATAAAACAGAGTTCAAGTCAACCACTGCTCACATACTTGAATAAACAGAAGTGGCTCATAGGAGCTTAAATATTTACAAAGCCACTCACTGCCAAGTAGGGGATGGCTTAAAGGTCTGAAACCAAAGACAAAAGGAGGTGAAGAAAAAATAATAGAAAGCCTATTAATAACAAGTACAGAAGTCTTTGCCACATTCTCTATCCGAAGCACTTCCACTTACATGGTTCAAATTTATTAGCTATTGCATCTTACAGTAGGAAAGATTTAGCCACAACCTCTAAAGTTTACACCTAGAAATTTCCTTTAACCTTTATATGTTAGTTAATTTTCTATCACTATAACAGAATACCTGAAATAATTAATGTATAGAGTGGAAAGATTTGTTCTGGCTCTCAATTTTACAAGTTTCAATACATGACAAGCAAACTCATTCCTTTAACCTCTCATGGTGGTTCCATGGCAGAGCAAACCAATCACTTCATGGCTAAGTATTAAAAAAGCAAGACAGAAGAGCCAAGATTCCACAATCATCTGAAAAGTCACACCTTTAGTCATCCGAAGTTATCAGCCAGCCCTCACCTCCTAAAGGTGCCCCTACCTCCTAAAAACATGAATTGGAGACCAAGCTTTGAAGACTGGGCCTTTGGGGGTCAGTTCAGATCCAAATAGCATTTTGTACTTGGCCTTCAAAGGTTCATGTCCATCTTTTAATGCAAAATGCTTTAGCCCATCCCTAGATTCTCCAAAGTGTAAACTGTTCCAGCATTGCTCAAAAATCCAATTCTGAAGTCTACTCTGAGACTCAAGGCCAAACCAGCTGAGAGCTGTTATAAAAATCAAAGAGGAATTCCCATACTTCTAAGAAACGGTGGTGAGGGAGCCACAAGAGAAACATCCTCTTCCAAACGGCGCGGGAGGGAATTGAGAAAGAACTGGCCTGAAGTTAGACCAAATTCCAGCAAAGTAAGCATTAAATCCTAACTGTCTTCATTCGCCCTCTGGGACATACTGTAAAAGCTTACGCATTCCCAAGGGCTTAGAGAGCCCCCACCCCTATGTGCCTGCTAGCTCCTGCCCACGTAGCCTCCCTCTTTAGCAGATTTCACTCACTGCTTTCAGCTTCCTTTGGCAGGTGATACAAGTCCCCGACACTTACCACTTCCGGAGGTCTCTGTTGCAGCTTCAACTTCACTTCAAACTTTCACACACTGCTCTGTTGAGGAAACTGGGCTGCTGGCAGAGACTCTGTTTACTCCACCCACTGCCTGGTCTCAGGCTTACCTTTGCTTGGAAGCCTCCATGATTCCATAACTCTTACATTCTGCATGCCTGAAAAGCCAGCTTTATGTGGACAATACCAAGGACTAACCCCAGAACAAGCTGCTTATACCGTGGCTCCAGTATCCTCTAAGGGCCTTAAAAGCAAAATTCAGGGAAATGAGTACTGAGTCAGTGCTGATGGGCGGGACACCCCAGGCAACTTTTCTGAAAGGAATCTTCTGGAAAGCCTTTAAAGCCAATTTGCATTTCTCTGTGTCTGAGCCTGTGATGCTGTGATGCAGTATAGACATTAAACATGTAAGCTATAGCAGTATGTGTTTGGGGTAAAATGAAAAGGTTTATAAATGTGTCCTTCATTAGCAAAAGTCAAAAACAGGATCTACTATTTTTTACTTTGTATTTACTTCTCAATATTAAGGTCATTGCTTTTAGGATGATACACTAGCTGAGAAGCAGTATAGTCTGCGGTCCTGCTCACACTTTAGTGAGTATTAATCTGGGAATATGATTTCAAGGGCTTTGCTCTTATGTCCTTTGATTCAGTTGATCAGGGGTAAGGCCAAGATCTACATCTAATAAATATTCAGGCAATTCTGATTCAGGGAGATCCTTGAGCTAAACCTTGAAAATTGTCCTGGGGTAATTATCTTTGTAGGCAGCACAGGACAACAGAATATTCACTGACCTGCTTTCAAAAGTCACAGAATTTCTGAAGCTGTTTATTTATACTAAAAAACATGCATGCCATCCTTCCTGATTTCTCCACTATCAGGTTAAAAGGATACAATGAACTCTGATTATAATATTCATAGATCATTTTTTTTCTAACCAAGCCACAAGAATGAAGTATGCTGGCTCTGTGGGAAAGAACTCTGAATATTAAACAATAATTTACTGCAATTGTTAGGAAGTAGGAATTAGATGGTGAAATCAAATGTTTGCCAGAAGATAAAAAATCCCTTCTCTGTTTTGTTATGAATTTGCCTTCTCTTCTCAAGTCCCTGTTCCTTCTCAGTGGCCAAGGGTTAACCAAATCATGACATTTCCAGGTATTATTCTCACTTTTAGTTTGAAACGTAGCTTCCTTTGGGTAAATACTGGGTTGAATACAAATATTGTTACCATCACTGTCCAGAGTCCCTCACTTCCTCCCTGTCTTGAGATCCTCACCTCTAGGACTGTGATGCCTCCTGCTTTGCTATTGTTACTCAGAATTGCTTTTTCTATTCTGTGTCTCTTCAGGCTCCCTATAAATTTCTGGCTTGTTTGCTGTAAGAAATGCTGTTAATATTTTGATTGGGATTGCATAAAATCTGTATATCAGTTTTGGAGGTAAAGCCATTTTGATAATATTGGTTCTGTCTGTCCAGGAACAGGGCTAACTTGCTATTTTCTTCTTTTTTATTTTAAAGAGAATGAAAAAAAAAAACAACAACACAGACAAAAACAAAACAAATCAAACACAGTAAGAATGATACAGGGTTTCAAAACAAAATGATAGCTATTAGCAGTGATTGTTATATTACATATTGTCATCTTCAGTGATTCTGTTCTATTTCCTTTTGCGGAATAATGTAGTTGTTACGGTCAAGGTCTTTCACTTTCTTGATTAGGTTAATTACTGAATATTTAGTTTTTCTTGAGTTTATTGTGAATGGTGTTGTTTTCCTAATTTTTTCTCAATGAGTTCATCTTGGCATACAGAAATGCTGTTGATTTTTGTGTGTTGATTTTATATCCTGCCACACTGATGAATTATTTAGTAATTCCAGAAGTCTTTTGGTGAATTTTTCGGGTCTTCATGTAAAGAATAATCAAGTCATAGGTGAAAAATATTAATGCGACTTCTTTTCTTACACATATTCCTTTAATGAAATCACAAGCTTCTGATGCCACTGTTAGGTCATCTTTGAATTTAGCCCTTTGGAATTTGGTATCTTACTGTCAGTAGTGAGTAACCTCTTAGGAATGTATGCATTTTCAATTTGGCAACCAGATGGGTTAGGTAACATGCTTATTTCTTTAAAAGACAACAACAAAATAGACACAAAGTTCTCTGGAGCACCTGTCACTTGTACCTGCATTTGCTTCAGTGAAACTCCTACATACTCATAATGCACACACTCACAACCGGGGCAGTTTTGCCCCTGTGCTGTGCTGTGATGACCGCTCTACTACCCTTTCCAGCTGAGCCACTCACACTTACCCAGGCGGCCGCTATCTAGTGTTTCTCCATGAAATCCTTCAGAACCCGCTTTTTGGGCAAAGACATTCACATTGGGAATTCCTATGACAACTGCCCACAGGTCTATTCTTGTAATCCATACACTGCAGCATAACTACCTGCCCCATGTTACCCACTGCACTGGAAACATCTTGAAGATCTAAACTGCGTGGCTTACGTTGTTTACTGCCGTGTTATGCATCAGCATGCCATATCAAAGAACACGTATCCTGTAGTATGTATAAACTACTTAAATCAAAAAAGTTACCAGTTAGGCACCAAGTAGCTCTTGGAAATATAAAGATGACAAGGAAATAGTCCTTGATCTCAGTAGCTGCCCCTCTTGTCCAATAGCAAAGGCACAGATAATTACTATTCATGTGTATTTAAAGAGGTGTAAGGGTTTGAAAGGCTATGAGTTATAGCACATACCATTTCAGGGAGATGATAAAATATTTTGCAGGGCTACGGATCCGCAGGGGTTTTGGTGTGACTGGAACATGTCAGACATTGATTTCAATAAGCAGTAGAGAAGCGAAGAGCCTTCACATGACACAGAAAGCTAAGGAGAAGAAGACAGTTTATTTATGAGCACCGACCATATTTAAAAAGTCTGTAAACATTCAATACATACAGTACCTATTTAAAAATATCTTCATAATATTTTAAGTATTGTCAGTAGTTTACATAGACAAAGAGACTTTAATCAGGACTTCTGGTTTCTGGCCTAGCTTAAGGACCTTAGAAGTCCCCACTCCATCCTACTAAGAAATCAAAAGCTAAACTATAAAAATCAAAAAATAAAACAAAGCTGGACTCTTAGAACCATGAGATGTTACAGGGCATAGCAGTGCCTCAAATCTGGAGAGGATGGCAAGGGATTACAGAGAGGCACAACCTAGTGTCAGAAAGACCCAGAGAATTAAAAGCAGGGGCACAGCAGGAATATTTCATCTTTGGCTGTTGACCTAGTAAGAACAGCTCTGAGAGTTGAAAGCCCCACAGTTTACAGCCATAGAGGCCCTCACTCTATTATGAGTTTTACCTCTAGGGGCCTCACCAGATTCTCCCAGAGACTCTGAGAGACAAATATCTTCACACTTGAGGGGAGGGCAGTGAAATACACCTGAGCATGCTGTTCTTACAAAGATGTGCCCTTAGGAGAAATTAAGTAACGAGAGCTTAATAGAGTTTCATCAGTCTAATTGACCTAGCAAAGGAAGATATCTGACTCTAGCCAGCCTTCCTGATAAGAGAAGAGGAACAAGGGAAACATAGAATTTGAATGCCCCTCCAGCCATGTGTTCCTGTGTGCAAGCACCAGTGGTATTCACACCTCAAGGTCACAGCTCACTGGAGACCAAACCTGGATCGTGGATCTCAGACCCCAAAGAACTTTGATTATGGCTCTTTAACCCACCATATCATGTCTGGATTTTGACTGAAAATTGTAAGTAAAGTAAAAGCAAAACATACAGATTGAAGAAACTGAATCAATGCCAGAACCAGAGTCAGACACGGTGGGAATGTTGGAATTATGAGGTAAAATATTTCTTATAATTGTTACCAAAATGCTAAGTGTTTTAATAAGAAAATATAGACAACAGGAAAGAACAGATGGATAGCAATAAGCAGAGAAGGGAAATCCTAAGGAAAACAATTAAAAAGAAACAGTAAGGATCAAAAGCACAGTAACAGGATCAAAAGCACAGTAACAGAAATAAAAAAAATTACTTTGATGGGCTCATTAGTAAATGGGACATGTCTGAAGAAAGAATTTTTAAGGTTGAGGCTAGGACAATAGAAACTTCCAAAACTGAGAAGCAAAGGAAAAAACATTAAAAAAGATCACAGAACACTTAAGTATTATAGGATTAACTTCAAAACCTATAGCATATACATGAGAAATGCAGAAGGAAAAGGAAAGGAGAGAAGGGAAGAAGGAAGGAAGGAAGGAAGGAAGGAAGGAAGGAAGGAAGGAAGGAAGGAAGGAAGAAATATTTGAAAAAATACTGATTTTCCCACAAATTAGTGCCAGGCAAAAGACCACAGATCCAGGAAGGTCAAGCAACACCAAGCAAAATAAATAACAAAACAAAAACAAAGCAGCAAAATGTTTACATGCAAGCATATCATTTTAAACTTCAAAATAGAAAATAAAGAAAATGCCCAAAAGAAATCAGAGGAAAAAAATATTACCAAAAAAGAAGCAAAAAAGGATTATATGTGACTTCTCATCATAAAAGCAAAAGGAGTAAGATATTTGAACTGTTGAAAGTAAGAACCTACCAGCCTAGGAGTCTACATAACTCAAATGATCTTTCAAAAGTAAAGGAGAGAAATGCAAATAAAAACAACATCGAGATTTCATCTCACCCCAGTAAGACTGGCCAGTATGAAAAAGTCATCCAATAACAGATGCTGGCGAGGCTGTGGAGAAATAGGGACTCTATTACACTGCTGGTGGGAATGCAGACTGGTGCAACCATTGTGGAGAGCCGTTTGGAGATTTCTCCGCAAATTAGGTCTAGAGG
>PVLD010007265.1:82362-93364 GCA_004027595.1 Dinomys branickii | reverse complement strand
TCTCTCTCTCTTTCTCTCACATACCACTCCAAAGGAAAACATTACCTGTGTCCTACAATCTCAAATAAATATAAAGCAAAATCTGTTTGAGTTTATGTAAAATTCTCCATTTATAACAAACAGAAGACTACAAAATTATTGATCCACTCAGCAAATGTGATTTTTTAAAATTTTGTTTTGAGATAGAATCTCACTAATGTACTCCGGGCTGTCCTTAAATTCCCTATGTAGCCCAGACTGGCCTCAAACTCACAGTGACCCTCCTGCCTCAGACTCCCATGCTGGGATTACAGGCATGCGTCCCCAAGGCTGGCAAATTTCAAATTATTTAAATGTAAAATGAGACTTTCAAACATCAGTACAGTGGGTTACAACGGGTATCTCATGGGTATCTGGGCCTAAGAAACACTTCAAGGACAAAGAATATACATGTATTTCTTCTCTCCCAAAATACATAGGTGATTTCTCCAAATAGAGTTTCTCACAAGCACTTTCTAATTTGAGGTAACCCAACTAACAGGAATGCTGCAGAAAACAGAAGCAAGACCTTTGTGAGAAGTTTGATTACCTCTACGGCATCCTGGAGGAGAGGAAGAACGCAATGACCCAAGCCATCACCCGAACCCAAGAGGAGAAGCTGGAACATGTCCGCGCTCTTATCAAAAAGTATTCTAATCACCTGGAGAACGTATCAAAGTTGGTTGAGTCAGGAATTCAGTTCATGGATGAGCCAGAAATGGCCGTGTTTCTACAGGTAAGATTCTGTCAGCACCAGGGAGACAAACTCAAAAGGTGCGAACTTACATTAGTTCTCTTACACTTTCATTATCTTACCTACATTTCAGTTTACTGATTAAAATCTTTCTCTGTTTGGCATTGCTTAAGTAGAAGAATGTTCTGATAAAACAGCATTAGCAACTAAGCTGTGAGATTCTTAGGGTCAGCAGAGGAAAAAATTAAGTCTCATCACTCTCTGTTGGAAAGAGTCTAAGTAAGGCTATCTTCTGTTTGCTTTCACAGAATGCCAAAACTCTGTTACAAAAGTAAGTAATTTTTGTTCCATGTGAAAATGCATATTTTCTTTTTTACTCAAGGCTATCAAATTTTAAACAGTGAAGAAAGTGGCAACCTGTCTTTGTTACAGAATCTCAGAAGCATCGAAGGCATTTCAGATGGAGAAGATAGAACACGGTTATGAGAACATGAACCACTTCACAGTCAACCTCAATAGAGAAGAAAAAATAATACGTGAAATTGATTTTTACAGAGGTTTGTTGTTCTCTTGACCACTGGGCCAAAATTTCAGGTGTGGGAGCACTGCAGCAAAGCTAGATGGGAGGAAAGGGAGGGACTCAGAATCACCTCCAAAATGGGTGTTGACAACTTTACGAGGATCCTAATCCAATGTGAAGCTCAATTTCATGTTAAGATTAGTTCATAGAGAGTGCTTGTTTAGCTTTGCACACTACTATTTTAATACCATTAAAATAGTAGCTTTGCCTATTTGTTTAGGTTTGCCTATTTTAATGCCGTTATCAGGAATTTGACTCTGGATTGTCAAATACTTATAATTCATGGTGATTATAACTCAACTTCAGCCCTACACGAAGTGTCAGCCACCGTGATATACACTGTCATCAGGAGTAGGGTTAAGAATAAGATAAAAATAAAACAGAGAAGACATCTGGACTAGATAATGTAGTATATCCATTGGATGAAATGTTGAAGGACAAGAATAGTAATGAGTCATGGAATAAATCAAAACCTAGAAATATGTGATCACATATATTCCACGAGATAAAAACAAACCTCACATTTGGCCCAGAGGTCCCACACATGGAAATTTTCCTGACAAAATAATTGAAAAAAGGAAAATAACATTAGACAGCCCATCCAATTGACAACACCCCTCAGCTAGATCACTAACCATGCCATGAAGTTGAATCAGCATCCACAGGTGTAATTTTAGAGACAAATCTTCATAATGGGTCTATTTAAAAATTTACTTAATATTGACTAGCCTTAACGTCACTTGAGGGAATGTTAATGTCAGAGCATCAGGAAAAGAGTGGTGGCTTCATTGTGGCAAAAGTTGGTGTATTCACTGAACTAATGAGGTAAGAGATTAAACACGTGTCTATTTTGTGAGATAGGGAAGAAGGCTGCATTTTCCCTTAATCTGAGTGAGAGAAGTAAGTGATAATCCTAATCCTCTGGAATCTTACAGTCGTGCTCAACTATGATAAAAACAGGAGCAGGTCTGGGGTGCAGTAAGGGTGGGACTTTGAACTGAAATGGAGGGCAAGGGGAATCACGATGGCTCCTTCATGTTTCTCCTGTCCACGTTTACTAGAAACACAAGATCCCGGCGTGGCACATTTGGACCGCTGTCAAGTGCCTGCTGGAGAAGACTTCCTTAGCCCTGACCTTACCTCAGCCATAGGTACTGGCCATTAACTTTTTCCACAGCTAAAATGGTAGTTATAACAAGTTTTTAAACACCTTACCTCACTAGAAGATGAAGATGAAGAAGAAGGAGGAGGAGGAGGAGGAGAAAGAGAAGAAGAAGGAGAAGAACTAATAGAAGTGGAAGAAGTAGAAAGTGTTCAAATAGAGTCATCAGGAGGTGAAAGTCCAGAAAAAGCCTCAGAGTCCTCTCAGCTGGCCTTGGAGCCCAAGGCCGCCCCAGGAGCACTTCCAGCCTCCTCTCTAGAGCCACCTTCAGCCCCGCCACCTGCTGCAGATGCCCCAGGGACACAGGTAACCATTCAGGAGTCCTTCCTACAGCTGCACCTCCTTTCTGAACACCCTGAACAATTCATTCTACCTTAAGAAAACATGCCAGGCATTTGTGTGTGACAGACCAGACCTTTCAGGACAGTCAGAATGTCAGAAAGAAAGGCCCCCTACATGATTCAACAGGCTGATTATTGTTATAACTGGTTGGCAAGACTTAACATCACTTTCACCAATAAAACTCAAATATGAGAGCTGGGTATGGCAGGACATGCCTGTAATCCCAGCACTCGGGGAGGCTGAGATAGGAGGATCATTGTTAGTTCGAGGCCAGCCTGGGATGCAAAGCAAGCTCAAGGCCAGCCTGAATTACATAGCAAGACCCTGTCTCAAAAAGACAAAAAAAAAAAAAAAAAAAAAAAAAAAAAAAAAAAAAAAAAAAAAAAAAAAAAAAAAAAAAAAACCCTCAAATTTGAAGCAATTTTTGTCTGAAAAGAGAAAGAGAGAGCATGCAAGTATGTGTGTGTGTGGGGGGTGTGGGTGTGAGAGAGAGAGAGAGAGAGAGAGAGAGACAGAGAGACAAAGAGACAGACAAAGACCTGTTAATTCATAGAGAGCTGCTACTATCATGGGGATCTGGTCTGGTTTGCATTGCTTAGTGAGTACAAATATAGGGTATAGTGTGAAAAATATGTTAAAAATAGGAACTATGAAAAATATGATGTGAAAACTTCAGAACTTTGACTTTTCTATAGAAAATAGAGTAGCCACACTTCTCAATGTTCCCATTGCTCATCCTAAAATACAACTGTATCCCCCTTCAGTGGGCGAGCACATGAAGCCTGGTTTTCTGTGTTTGTCATTTGATGAAAATGTGTGTTAATAGGATTGTTTAAACACATTTTTGGGCTGGGGCTGTAGCTCAGCAGCACAAGCACCTGCCTGGCAAGGGTATGGTCCTGAGTTTGATTCCAGGTACCAAATAAACCCCATACTTTTGGAAATTATATCCTTTTAGCAGCTGTCCCTGATTAGCTAAACTATTTCTAGGATATCACTGTCCAGTTTTCAAGCATTTATGTTGACTTCACAACATCTTGGTGAACAAGATCCAACCTATTGAGTTTGCAAGGGGCCCTGTTCTGTACCTGCTTTCAGTGTGGATTGAAATCATCTTAAGAAACAAAAGCCCAGAGAGGAAATTTAGAGATGCAGTTATGTTCTATGCTCCTGTCTCCATGGAGAAACCAGGCTCAAATACTATTTACTCTTCCTAGAATCTTGAAATTCCGGGTATACCACTTGCACTGAAATTTTAAAAAGGGTGCTAACTAAAGATGGTTGGATTTGATCAATGAAGTCAAGTGTTGGTTTTTAAAAACCAGTTTGGAGGCCCACATGCAGTACTAAACAATTAATTCTGGTCAGTAGTTTGACCCTTCTCCCCTATCTGGTGTTTTATAAGCACCTTTCACTTGAGACTTCTGCATTCTATCTGCCTGGCCCGGCAGCTCATGGCAGACAACCACAGGAAAGAAGACGGGGCTCAGCCAGCAGCAGACACAGGGCGCTGCCATCAGTACTCTGGCCCTGGTGCTTCCAGAGAGCTGATGAAATGAGCAGTCACTAAATCAGGGCTGAGTTAGAGCACTGAGTGTTCTCACCCAAGGGGAACTAAAATCGACTACTTTTCTTCTTTTCTTTTTCCTTTCTTTCTCTTTTCTTTTTTGTTCCTTTTTCTTCTTTTTATATTTGAATTTTTCTGTCCTGATTAAGGGGAAGGCTGTGCCCACAGGCTCTCAGCAGAGCACAGAGTCTGAAACACCAGTCCCTGAAGCAGCGGAAACTGCGGATCCCTTGTTTTACCCTAGTTGGTATAAAGGTCAAACCCGGAAGGCCACCACCCATCCACACTGCACCCCAGGGAGTGAAGGTCGGGGGCAAATAGGGTCTCCAGGTTCTGAGAATTCGAATGTGCAGATGGCATACATGGCAGACTCCGCAGCCAATGAGAGGGCAGCAGTGAGTGGTAAGGAAACTAGTTCACCTGCAGCTACTTCTCAGGTTAGTGTCCGCACCCTTGTGTCTGAATGCTTTCCCATGCCCCCTACAGCCCTGCTGGAGCAGGCCACAGCAAGAGAGAAGGGCTTCCCAAGGAGCTGAAAGAAACCACGACCCTGGAGGGGGTTGGGGGAGAAATGTGTAGAGAACTCATCCTCCAGTGCTGGCTTGTTCTTTAAGCACTCTGTCAAAAATGAAACAGAACAAATTTGACTTCATCTGCCCATTGGTGGTGACCTCATACCTGGTTTCCTAGGGCATAGGATGTAAGCAAGCCTTGTCCTCAGGCATGCTGCTAAGAGCTGCTTTGTCTGCAATGACTGGCTGGTGTCCCTAGTTCTTTGTGATGTCTACCCGCCTTTACTTGATTTTCCCTTTAACTCCCTTGGGCTTCTAAAGACTAATTATCTGCTTCTGTGCCATTCCTAGCTGCCCCCAATGAGCATGTTTGAATGAGTTTTAAGTCTGCTCTTGGAAAATAAGCTAAGATATCTGGGTTTCCAGGAGTGTGCTGGCGATGGCTAGGCAAAAATAGACCTGGCTTGATTAAACCAGTGCTTCCTAAACCTGTCTTAGAAGTAAGACAACACAGGTTTTGTTCCATTTTTAAAGGGAATTCTTTTTTTTGTTTGTTTGTATAAGGAATTGAACTTAGGACCTTGTGCTTGCCAGGCAGGTGCTGTGCTGCTGAGCTATATCCCCAGCTTAAAGCGAATTCTTGTTAATTTTTTTATAATGAATGTTTGAAGTCTACATCTTTTTCCTAATGTTTGATTAGATACTTGCATGTCTCAGAATCCACAGAAGAAATCTTGTGGTTTCTTTGTGTAGAAGAATGTCCATGGTCATTCCAGACTTATGAGCATTCCTAAATGATGTATGGGGTGTGAGTGTTGACCCAACACGAGGCTGTCAAAGAAGTATCCTCCAGTTCTGTGCTCCTGGGTCATCAGATGACAAGGATAACGAGCATCAGAAAATGACTTGTTTTTCTGATTGTACCTGCTCAAGTAGACCTCAACTTTTATGAGGTTATGAAAGGAAATGATTTTGGGAAAATTAAAAATAGCATGCTTTTGTGCAAGATATTTATTTTCACAGATGCATGACGAAAGTGTTTGGTGTGAGGAAACCTTTGGAGTTGGTTTTTAGGTTAAAAAAATGTAGTGGACTGATAATTATCTAGAAAGTTTATGGAAATTCTTATATGTACTAGAAGTTGAGAAGGAAGAGCTATTTTCTGAAGATAGTAGGGCAATTGCCCCATGAGGAATGTGCAGTAGGTCTTCAATCCTAAATGAAAAAAAAATCCATCTAACTGATGTAGAAAAATAATTATTTATGATAAAAATCAGTGAAGCTTTCTTCTCGTTTTCTCACAGGAGTTAGCAATCTGCCTAGTACTTTTGGCTTTTCTTGTACTTCACTACATCTGGAGTCAGATTCAATGCTTGATTTTTGCTTTAATGGGTAGGAAATATTTTCTTTTCCCTTGACTAGCATCTCATGTACTTTCTTCCATAATGTTCCTCTTCTGTAGGCCCAGAGATGAATTTCTCCCCAAATCTTGAGGTTCTGTCTTCTAAAACTGTGTTCACAGATAAAACTCAAGGCCTCAAGCTTCCTACAATGCAGTCACCTTGAAGCACCTTCCTGAGGAGAACTGATCCATTGTCTGTTCCTGCTCGGAAGGGAACTTTGACTCAGAACAGTGACTCGTGGGCAATTATTCAGCAATCCAGTAGAAGTGACCCCTCCAGGATGGCCATACGGGAGGCTAGTTGTGTAAGGTTTCCTGATGCTGTGAGGACTAAAGGCTCTTAAGGTAGAAGGAGGAGCAGCAAAAGACCCATTTGGGAATAGGCAGGGCTATTACAGATTAAAGAGGGGCATTTCCTCTTTTAATTATCCAGAAATGCTCAGGAAATGGCTGGGTGATGGCCCTAGGGAACACTGTTCTCAAGAGTCCCTACGTGGGTAAGCAAGCGCACTGGGTGACTTCTCAGTTCTCTTTGAACTCTCAGTCTCTGCAAGGTTTCTCCTGGGGAAGGACGCTTCTGAGAGAAAGGTGCCCTGGCTACAGCAGTAATTTTTGGAATGCATCCAGGTGACATACTGAGGCGTAGGTCAGTGTGCACTCACAGGCCATACGGAACCAGAGCCAAAGAAAAGCCGTCCCACCATCCAACAGTCCCTACCTATTATTTCACGTCTCACTTAGTCAAGCCCGTGCTGGGTCACTGTTAAGAGGTTTGCTTTGGGACTCACATGTTATTCCTTGAATAATCTTTTGAAGTTTTCCAGCTTCATTAATAATATTTAAAAACTACAAACACCATGAGTAAATGATACTGCTGGCATAAGACCTTGATCCCTGTGCCCTTGGCTCAGAAGCAGTTCAGGGTCCCTCGTACTAAAAGGCCTCAGCTATTTCTGGCTCGGTGACTTTTCCTGGGTTGAAACTGATTGTCCTGGCAGCTGCCATCAGAGAGTTCCTTTCCTGTTTGCCAGCCATCTGCTCAACAATCACAGCGGGATAGTCATAGGTCCCTGCCATGTCTGTAACTGTATGAGCAGGACCCACTCCACGTCTAATGGCCAGCTGGGAATCTGTGTTCCTCAAATGTTCTGAGTGCCTTTATATCAGCTCAGCTGGCTACTCCTCCTCCTGACATTATTTGTATAAAAAGTAGTGGACATATTGACCCCAGACTCAGGGGGAGAGCTACTGGGGAGAGAGAAAACGCACTTTATTGGAAGAAGGACCCAATTTTGGATCTGAATAATTGTCTGAAGAGTTCTATTTATATTCTGAGAATATGGGGTTGGGGCTTTGTCACCATACATTTATCTTTTTAATATTCTCTGAGGCTGCAGGGGGAGTGTCACGCTTCATGGCTGCCATCCACTGAGCCCTTGTCATGTATGTCTGTGTGGTGAGATAAGGGTGAGGCAGGTGGGTAGTGTAGAGTGTAGTGGGTTTGCAATGAATTGATGTTCAGTAATGAAAAGCACTTTGCTTGTTTAGCTAGTTCTCTGTGTTTAAGAAAGGATATTTCACATAAATAAGCAACTTCCTTGTGAAAGACTCCCAGCCACTTTGATCCCTGAAATGGGATATGGACAGGTCAATAGAGACCTCACCACAGTAGCACATTCCTGGCTTCTGAGTTTTTTTGCAGAGCTGATTCACCTTCACCACCATAGAACCCAGTTTACCAGATTAGTGTTTGTCCAGTGTAAGACTAGACAGTTGGAATTTCACACTTCATCACTAGTCATACCTTGCACATCTAGGATGTGACACAAGAGTTCTCTTGGTTCACTGCTGGTGTCATTTCTCTCTACTAGACGTCCTCATGTCAGGGAGTAGTATTACCTAGGAAACATAGCATCTTAGGCTCATTTATGGATCTGCAAGCTCACTTCAGCCCCCATCACCTGAACTGAAAATCTTTTAAGGAGATAAATGTTCTATTTCCAGGTGTTTTCCTCATATTCATTCACCTAGTAAAACTTAAGCACACAAGCCGATTATGTTTTAGAAACTTGCCACAGAAAAAACTGAACATCACCTCTCTCTACCAGTGGCAGATGGAGTGTCTATGTTTTTGTTAGATTAGAGGAATACTATTGCCTTCCCCATCCTAACTGTCTAAGAAAAAATAATTCATTAAGGTGTGGATTCGATGCTATGGTAAATTTAAATCTCAGAAAAGGTGTTGATTCCCATTCATACTTTTACAGACTGCACTTTGAAACTTACTATATCCTATTCCTGCAAAAACTATGCAGATACCCCATGCAAGAACTGGCCTTGGGCTGGGGATATAACTCAGTGGAATAAGTGCTTGCCTGGCAAGCACAAGGTCCTGAGTTCAATCCCTAGTACCGCAAAAAAAAAAAAAAAAAAAAAAAAACTGGCCTTTATCTTCAGAATTACCCACTAAGTTTTTGCCCTTCTGGACCTGGACCATGCCTGCTGTATGCAAAGTTAGTGCAAAGAGAGTTTGATAGAAATAACTGAATATTCCTTGTATGTTCACTTTTTAATGTATTTTGAAACATTGCACCATGCCCTAGTCAATCTCAGAAAAGAAGGTAATAATGAAATGGGAGAAGGATGTTGTGGGACAGGTTGGCTGCAGTTTTGGACTGCTTCCTGTTGTTTTTCGTAAGTACCACAGACTACATAATTTATAAAAAATAGAGCTCTGGGATCTGGGATGTCCAAGAGCGTGGTACCAGAGTCTGGTGAGGGGCTTCTTGATGCATTAAAACATGGAGGGCATCACCTGGCCAAACACAGCAAGTGTGCTAGTTAGCTAGTGTCTCTCTTCATCTTCTCTCCACTCTCCCCACCAATACCCCCCAACACTGCTGGGGATTGAACACTGAGCTACACCCCAAGGCTGTTTTTATCTTGAGACAGAGTCTCATTATATTGCCTAGGCTTCCTTTTAACTTACATTCCTTCTACCCCAGGCTCCCAAAGTGCTGAGATTACAGGCATGTGGTATCACGTCCAGCCCTTCCTCTTCCTATAAAGTCACTGATGCCATCATGGAAGCCCCACCTGCATGACCTCATCTAATCCCAGTTTCTGCCCAATGTCCTCACTTCTCAATACCATTATCAGATAAATGTGGAGATTAAATTTGCAACACATGAACTTCTGAGGGGATACACTGAAATCAACAACTGCCCTAGGAAAATAGTCTCTGTGTTGAGGCCTCATCTCTTACCCAATCTGCTTCCGTCTACTACCCTTTCTCTTCTTAGAACACTTACCTGCATACATATCACACCTGAGTGCTAGCACAGGGACTAACACCCACTCCCTATGGACAATTGGGTGTTTTAGTGAGAATATGTGGCAATTACACTTACACAGAGGTAGGAGCAACAGCAGCAAATGCCCACTCCCTAGTCTCCTCTGTTGCATAGTGGCCTTATATGGAAAAATCTGTCCAAACCGTTTAATGGGAGCTGGGCAAAGAAAGGGGGGTGGGGAATGTCTCCATCTTTGGTGGATTAACTCAGCAGCTGCTCTGGCTGGTACTTGAGCTGGACATGGCAGCTGCCACAAGGCCAGAGAACACTCCCCATGTCTCCCTTTAACACACACACATACCAGCAAAAACCAAGTGTTTTGGAGATGGAGACTTTGGTGTTGAAATCTTTGCAATTTCTTGATTTATAAGGAGTCACAGTTCGTGTATTTCACCAGAGCATGAAGTTGTAGTGGTACAAAACCAACAAAAATTTTACCATATCATAGCTATTTGCTGTTTCAAGAATAGAAATCTACTTCTCATATTCCATTCTTCAAGACTGAAAATAACGCACAAGTTGGGTAGAAATTTTCCCCATCTCAGGGCAGTGGAAAGATCAGTGAAATTAGAATAAATAACTTCAGTTCTAAACCATGTCTCACAATGAGAATTTTAATTTTTTGAGTCTCAGATTTCTCACCAAGAAACGAAGTCACTGATTGATGAATAGTTTAATGTATCTACGCAATATCTGACAGTGAAGAACCTAGTGCCATGAATCTTATAATTTGTTTCAAGATGGTTAATGGAGAGGGTGATGAGTTTAGGCCTGCTACCAGTCATTCTGAATGACAATAATAATAGATTCTCAGAAAATAGTCTGTTGCATTTCTCAAAATATAATTTTTGTCTTGAAGCTCTTACATAAACCCCTATTTACCATACTGATTTTCAAATATCTTCCTAAACACTCATTTAGCTTAACATTTTTATGCTGCTCTTACCTCCTTTAGATGCCATAAGCTTCATAAAATCTATGATGACTTCATCCTGAACACATACAGGTTCTTATAGACTTAATTGCCCAACCAAATAAAGATAAGGTTTACTGCATCACTTAATATTAGTCACTTAATATTAGATGAAGGAAGAAGTGAAAGGTGATTTTTTTTATTTTAAAAGTATAAAAAAAAGATATTAACAAACATACACAAAGTAGCATAAGAATAGCACAATCGAATCTGAGTTACAGATAGGGTGACAGGGAATCATCAATGGTTGTTGCATTACATATTGATAATTTCTAATTGTATATTCAGGAAAATAGGTATAGACATGCAAAATTGATCAGACAATTAATCATCTACTATTCCTTACAATAAAGTGACCTAAGTCAGTAGTACAACTTCTTTTTATAGTGTGAAAGCAAA
>PVLD010007265.1:62930-82262 GCA_004027595.1 Dinomys branickii | reverse complement strand
GAAAAGCATTAACAAAGAGACACAAAGTCGCTCAAAAAACTTATAATCATAATTGAATTATAGACAAAGCAACAGAAAACCAACAATAGTTGTTGCATTTCATATTGATATCTTCAAAATGTATGCACCTGAAAGGTGATTTTTAAAGTTAGCATTATTGCAGTATACATACACTAAAATTTATCCATTTCATGTGTACAGTTCAACGGGATTGCACAGCTTTGTAGCACTGTATAGCTACCATTACATTTAAAATATAGAATATTTCCATCACTAATATAATTTCCCTTGTGTCTTTACATTTTCATGACATACCTAGCTTGTGCCTTATCCTGTTCAAGTTTCCCACAAAAATACAGAGACCACCCTGTCATGGACCATGAATTCCTGCACCAGGCTTGTTCTCTTTTCCAGGATGGTCTAACCCAAATGTCCACAAGAATATGCAGATGGCCTTTCTCCTGAACCCAAAGTCCCCAGTTCCTTTCTGTCTAGCATACCATTAGGTGAGACACACAGTCTCATAAATATGGTGGCTCCCCACACCTTAAGGCTGGCTCTTCACTCTAAAAATGTAATTGCCAATGACTTCTTATCGACAGAAGCAGTGGGGAAATTGTTGCTGAGAAAGCCCAGCCTTGTGGCCATCTTACTTCTCACCAGACTCTTTAATCGCTGTCCTGCGAGCCTATAAAAACGCTCCTGAAACATTTTTTTCCCTTCTTGAAGCCCAGAGTTTATTTTCTGGAGACCAATATGTGTACCCTAGACCTAAACTTCAGTCAAATTCGCCATCACCCAAAATTCATTCTTCTCGAAAATATTCATATTTTCCTAAGCCAGTACCAATAGTGAGCCAATGTTAGTGGAGTTGCAGTCAAGAACCTGGGCATGGTGGCACACAACTGTAATACCTGCATAGTAGGAGGCTGAGCCAAGAGTGTAAGCCCAGTCTGCACACAACATTGACCCCAGTACTACAAAGGTAAATAAATAAAAGGAAGCATCCAGGACAGAGCTCTCCATCTCCACTTGGTATAACACACAGTCATTTTCATGCAAAGACCTTGAGACCAAATCTTACATTCTGAATTCGAACACAAATATCCACTCCAGCTCCCACCAGCAGTTTAGAGGTGCAAGATGCCAGAAGTTAGAGAGCTGGGACTCTTCCTTTCTGAGCAAGATTAATTTTATGAGGTATTACAGAACATTTTTTTCAGAACATTAAAAAAGAAGAAAGGAAAGTAAGAACATAATTTCCCATGAGTGTCACTATAAGTCCTGTGTTCTTTGAAATGATCAATTTAATTTTCTAAGACAAATTGAAACGAATAAAAATTTAACTGTTTCTCTAAACTTAATTGAAGGATACAGGTGTCAAATTATTTCCAAACAGAAATCCCTACTGAGAGTGATTTCTTATGCGTTACAGATTGGGAGATTCCAATTTTCAAATCACTGCTATGGCTAAAATTTCAACTTAATAATGAGTAGAGAGGACTGACTGGTGCTCAGGACTGGTTAGCTGTGCTGCACAACATTGTTAAGACTGACTAATCCTGAAACCTACTAAGAAGTTATTATAGTGAGATGCAGTCATTTTTACACAGAAAAACAAATGAGAGAAACTAAGGTTTTTCTTAGTGAGTAAGTTTTAATGAAGCTATTGTGTTAATATTATTAATACTTTTGCACTTTTGCCTTAGAATTACAATTTAATTTTGGGGTCTTTGCTGGCAATGTGACATCTTAATAACCGTCAGTTTAGTGATTTTACTAAAAGGACAAAAAAATAAAAACTAAAACTGTAAGTATGCTTCTCAGGATGACATGGTATTCTAAGTAAATGTCACTTAATAGGAGGCTAAGAAAGGTGTGTCCACTTAAAGTGGGCAATATTGTGTGAATTGCGTATAGTGGGGTAATGAATCGTCAAGCCCACAGGCACAGAATTCTGTCCAAAAAGGCGCTCTCTCTGCGGAATTGTTATGACATAGGTGGCTGAGCTTTGTTTCTTGTGCCTTTCAAATGTTTATTTTTCTGGTTCAACCTCCAATCCTTGTTAGTATTGTACATCCCTGCAGATTTTTTCTATCTTTGTGTATCTCAGTGATTTCCATGAAATGCCTCTTTCCCTAGTGAAGTTATCATCCACTGTGTTCATGCTTCTGAAAAACCAGTGGCACAGGCCAGAGGCTGTAACTAATGTGTGTACATTGCTTCATCATGTACAGCTTTTCATAAGGATTTTCTCACTTAAACTTCACATCTTGTACAGTCAGAACTGTTATGCTTCCCATTTTATAGTGAAGGAAAATGAAGATGTAGAGGAAGTCTTGCTCAGATTCACAGAATAATTGGGACCTCGCTGCCTTTTGACTGTTGTCCCTACTGTGGAGTGTGACATATAGTATTACGGAAGCCAAACAGGCCTCTAAGAAAAATGAATGAATCCCGGCTTCACCAGGGTTGATGAGACTGAGACAAAAATTGGTGTGGTCAGGAGCTCCTCTGCTTTGACTCACCACCCAGATTGGCACAGCCTCACAAAGCACAAGGTGGTTCATTTCTAGGTTTTCAGTGATTTCCAGGCTGTCCTTTGCAAATAAACCAGTACTTCAGAAGTTCAGGCCATATGGTTAGCTTTTTTCTTTGGATTTGTGGTACTACATTAACATCTCAGCATTGCATCCTAGGAGATGCTTTGAGCAAGTCCTCAAATGTCCCGAGTTTCAAATTTCTCATCTGTAAATTGGTCATAACAATTCTATTGAACTTTCATGGTTCTTGAGAACCTACTTGGCCTGTTCACCTATCACAAGGTAAAGAAGCCCCTATCTATGACGATTAAGGATTTAATTCTTTGTAATTCAGTTCTCTTCTCAGAAAGAGTAAGAACACGTGCAAACTTTCTACAGAACTTATCTGATCCTATCGTCAGGTCCCCATCCGAGAAGAATGTCACATTTAAGTTGTTGCCAGGCTGTATCAGCTTCCATAACTTGCTGCTGCCCTGACCCCTTCTATTCCTAGATAACATGTTGGACACATGCTAAAAAGAGTGCATCTTACCGTCTTCCTCCAGGTTAAGAAAGCAAGTGTGAGTGAGTTAAATTTCTTCTTGTTTGATCAGACTCAGCAAATCGCCCTGGTTCCTGATCTTCCGTTAACAAGAAAGAAGCAGTTAATGACAAGCTTTCAAATCAACTCCCTTACCAAGTCTTTCTATAACTTACTGTGTATGGCTGACAATATTCCCAAGAAAGAATATTTTTGTTGTTTTTTGTCCAAAGTTCCTTTAGGGATCTCTTCTTCCCCTAACCTTCATAAAGACCATGCTACATTTTCCCCAGCTCTGTGCTTCATTCCTAATGTGAGTTGCCAACTCTGTTCCAAGGACAAATGTCTGCATTCCTGCAAAGAATATGCCCATGGTGGCCAAGTTGCCTAACTGAGTGTACCTAACTTAACCCTTGGCTGGGAGTCACAGTACAAGCCTCAGTTGCTTCTCACCATAGGTATCTGGCCTGGGTTCTTGGCTATACTCTCTTTTCAGTCAAGAATCTATACTCCTTAAGCTCTCCAAGTGTGTGAGGCTCAAAAGTGCTAGCAGTAAAGCAGGCCAAGGCTTAGGTTTGTCCCGCCTGTACAAATATTCTTCACATGATCACAGGATTCCTACTTACACCCATTTCAAGAATCTGGCTTTGCTTTTCTCTGACCCCACCTAGCAGGGGCATCACGGACGCTGGGTAGTTGCCCACTTGTCAGCCCTACCTTTTTTGCCCATATTGCTTTAGGGCAAGTGACTTCTTTACCCATAGAAAAGGGTTCTCTTGAATTTACCAAAAAAGACTGGCATTTAATATGCCATGGTAACTGGCTTCTCTGTCAGGTTGAATTTCTCACTGGCATCTACTGAAGCACTCAGAGATCGAGGAAATGGTAGCAAATGTGAGGGCCTGGACACAGATTTCCTCACCATTCTTTGCATAGCCTCTGTAGCCTCGCATCATTCATCTCTTAGGATGGAAATGTACATTTCTGGGTGAAGTGCTATCTGGCAAGGTTATATGCTAAGCCAGCATCATCCATTAATGTCTCAATTGCAATGCATTTTATCAAATTGGTTACTATCGCTTGTATAACCCTGTGACTAGAACGTGTGTCCAGGTCATAGGTGGGGTGGAAAGTGGTTATTTGGAGATGAGTAGACACTGGCATCCCTGGAGGTCCTGGGACGCTCAGAGGGGCCTGAAAAGGCACTAGTTCCTGATGACAATGAGTTCACTCTTCTACTTTGGGCCAGCTAAAACGAGGCCCCTCCTAAGTGTGGCTGCACAGACTTGCGCCGGAGTGAATGTCAGGAACACATTTGTTTCATTTTGATCAGTCTGTGGATCAAGTGGGCCAAGGTGTATTGAGGTAAAAGGAACTTCTATATTAACCCTCAAAGCAAAACAAGTGCTCACTAGTTACATTTCCTATGCTAAGCACCCAGGGACTCATCTGCTCTCCAGTGAACTTCAAAGGCAGTTTCAGGTTTTTATTAAGAATCTTACCTTGGGGCTCACTTTAGCTTTTTTTAATTCTTCATGTTCAATCCCCAGCACACACATGCATGTGAGCACATGAGTGTGCAAGTTTGTATGCTTTTAGGGGCTAGCAAAGCAACATTCATGAAAATTAAGCCACATAACAGAAACATGTTGATAGAAGTGTACATTCAGGACATAATTTGCTTCCTCAGAATTCTATTCTTAGCATAGCAGCTGTATAAGCACAATGATAAATGGCAGCTGAAACTACCCTTGTAGCATGGAAGGCGAAAGGGAGCAGTGGACACTTCAGAGGCAGAGAAGGAGCATACCCAGTCCAAGGAGCACTGCTGCTTGGCTCTCCACGCAAATGCTCCATGCAAGTCAGCAGATTTCTGCCCTGTCCAGAAAAACTATAAATCCAGCTTTTTCTATGAACTTGTCTGATTTTTTAAAAATTTCATTGCTGTGCTGAGTGATATGGTACATGCCTACAACCCCAGCTGTACAGGAGGCTGAAGCAGGAGGATCACAAGTTTGAGATCAGCCTGAGCAACTTAAGTGAAACTCTGTTGCAAAATTAAAATATAAAAGAGACTAGGGACATAGCTCAGCACTTCTGAGTTTAATCCCTGGTATTTAAAAATTAAGTTATTGATTATTGTAGTAAAAATTCATACAATGGAGTAAAAATTCATACAATGGAGTATCATCCTAACCATTTCTTAATATACAGATCATTAATATTAACTATATTCACATCGAACAGTCAGTCTCTGGAACTTTTTCATCTTGCAAACTGAAACTCTTACCCATTAAATAAAAACATCCCAAGTTGCCCCCTCCTTGTCCTGGCACAGCCCCATCCTGCTGTCTGTTTCTATAAATCTAACTGCTCTCGATACTTCACAAAGTACAATCACACAATCTTAGCCTTTTTGTGTCTCACTTATTTCACTTTACAGACGGTCCTTAAGGTTTATCCATGTTCTAACATATGGCAGAATTTTCTCCCTTTTTAAATCAGAACAATATTCCATTGCATGTACACACCACATTTGATTTATACACTTATTCATTAGTGGACACTTGAGTTACTTCTACCTCTTGCCTATTGTGCATAATGTTGCTGTGAATATAGGTGCAAATGCCTATTTTCAATCCTTTTGAGCATATATTCAAAGGTGAAATTTCTAGATCATATGTCTTTGTTTAATTTTTTGAGGAAACTCCATACTATATTTCATACAAGCTGCACTATTTTACATTCCCAACAACAGTGTACAAGGTTTCTTATTTCTCCACACCACCCCTCCTGATTTTTTAATGTTTGCAACTAATTCATGGATCTTTTTCAAAACACTCTGCAGTCACCCAATCCAGGCCAAGCGAACACTGTCTTTTACCCGTAACTGTCCTGTGCACAGAGTCTAATACCCACTAGCTTCTCACAAGATGCATCCTCCTTAATCCTCATCAACAAAGAATGAGTCTAGATGAGAGACCTGTCAAAGATGATGCCTACAAACCATGTGACTCCGGATGGAAGCACCTCGCCTTGCCCTGCTCTTCTGCAGCGTGAAATAATAACCTAGTACCATAAGATGATGTTCACATTTCCTCTCAGAGCAAATTTGATAGTGACAATATTAAAAAATCAAGGGGAAATAAAAGATTTTGTGTTCCTGAGTCAAGTTTATGAATACCCAAAACTCTTAGTCAAACTTACTAAGAAGAATAAGCTTTCCTCTAAGAAAAAGTATGGCACTCCATCCTGCTGGCCTTTTGTGAATCTTGGCTGGATTTAGTGTCAGAGTTACAGAGCAAAAATGCTGCCTCCTTCCTGGTTTCATTTCCTCTTTGATTTTTATGATTAGACATCATATTTGTCAAATTATCTATAGCCCTACAGTCATAGAGCACTGTTAAATTGTGGTTGAATATTTGCTTGTTTTGTCACCTCAGTAAAAATGTGTAAAATTGAGAAATAATATAAGAATATACAGGAGAAAGCTTATGTTTAATGAGCTGAATTAGTATGTACGTGTGAACATAGGCAGAGTCAAAATGTGCTTGCTTGGATCATTTTGGCAGTTATTGTATTTGGTATTCTTAATGAAACCTTTGAGTACTAAATAACAGTGCAGTTCAAAAGTACAATACAGTACAAGAAACCAGTAGCTCTGGAATTCATCAGAGTTACAGTACCTAATTCTCTTTTGGAGCTTTTTACTTGTTGTTAAAATGTACTTATGTTATACCCTGTGACTGTTAAACAAGATTTCCCCTAGTTTATGAAAAATGTCTTAATAAAGTATGTTAAAAGGAATTGGACATCAGAAAAAGAATATAGTGACCCTTTGTTCAGTTTTTTATCCTGTGTAAACGAAACTGGAATGCAGGCAAGCATCAGAGTACGTAGAGGATATCAGTGTCTTGCTCTGCTTTGTGAGACATCAATCTTCCCAAGAAATAACACCTCCTATGGCAGAGGACAGCCAGCTTTCCAAAACCTCTTCTAGGGGATGCACACAAACAATTCCATTTGGAGAAGGTGATAGGAAGGATATCTGCTTTTCAAGTGCTGGGTTGTGGTTACAAAAAAAGAGGTGTCTAAATGTTTAACTCATTCATTGCTTATGAGATACTCATAAAAAGTTAGAGATACCCTGAACAGTATCATGAATGACCATGATTGTAACGCACCAGATGGATTACATCGCATAAATTATGTCTAAGTTTGGAAAGATGAGGTTGCAAATATGGTTTCTTTCCTTACAGGGGTTATTGATGGCTATATATGTTTCAGCATAAACAGCCGCCAAGTGATTCCACATAGCAGAGGAATCTCTTCACTGCAGTCAGAAAAAAAAGAGAGGGTGTCAATAGGGAGGGAGGGGGAAAGTAAGAGAGGAAGGACAGAAGGACTTAATATAACTGAGGTGTGTGCAAAGTGCCTCATGTGTATTACTTCTTTCAGTTCTTACAACTGCTTTATGAGGTAGGATCTCATCTCTATTTTTGCAGAAAAGAAAACTAAGGGCTAGAGAGATAAAGCAACTTGTCCAAGTCATATAGTAACAACTAGTTAGCCTGCACTTAAATACAGGTTGAGCAAAACTATCTTGCTGAGATCATTAACAGACCTGTAGCATATATAAATGAGAATAAAGAGGTGGTTTGATCACATGAAGAGATTCTGGATAGTCTCTGCTCCTGGCACCGTCTGGCACTGGCCTTTCTTCTCTGAAAAATAGCAGAAATCCACATTGTTTGGGGGAATATCTAATAATTTCCTGGAAACATAGGGATGCAGGAACAGTAAACCAAAATTGTTTAATCCCAAATTTTAAAAGCTACAGGGTATCAATAGCTAAAACATTCAAACAGAAGATGGATTTAATCTCTAGTACAGAAAAGTACAAACATATACAAATTCCAAAAGCAGTCACAAATGACTGATGAGCCATCAGCCACATTTCCAAAAGTTTATCTGCTTTGGAAAATTAAAAAGAAAATTGTCTTACTAATTTCACCTTTTGGATATTCCAGCAAAGCTATTATAGAAGTTTCTTCCGGAGTAAAACCTCCCCTTTAAGAGAAAAGGCTACAAAATGGAAGCTGATAGTCTTTCTCTCCTGACATAATTTACCAAACCTTCATTCAGACAAGTTAGGAAAAATTATTTTACACATCAGCGGCAGGCCCAGTACTGTTGCGCTATTTGTTTTGTTTTGGTTTGGTTTTAGGATTCATGAAAGTAAAGTGAGTATGATAGAAGAGTTTGACGTGTATAAATAGGCCCAGAATTCTTAGGGTGATGTTTCTCCCACATCAGTTCCAAGAAGTGTTGAGGTTTGTAACCCATGACCAACAAAATCTAGTGATTTTCCTTTTATAAAAAGCCCACGATCACTTGGTATCCCCGCTCTTTCTTTGCTAGGCAGGTGTTTATGCCGCTGAGCTATATCCCTGGCCCCTCTGCTCTTTCTTTGTATAAAGCTACATGCTTCAGTTTTGTTCACCTGTGGCTAATTGTGATTTTCTGGCCCTCCTTAACTCAGTACCATGATGCAATTTGTTAGTGCAAAGGATAATTCCAAAGCCATAAGAACTTGGATAATTTTACTGATTTTTGAAGCATCACTCCCAAAGCATACAGATTTAGGGTAAAATCTGGTGAGGTACAGACCAAGCACTCACTATTCTCTCAAAACTACTCTGGGCAGCAGTAAAACAATGTACTTACTCAGAAAGTTCTGCTCTCCCTGTGCCTGGTAACTTCCATTCATATGTGCCCTTCATAAAGTTACCCCAAGCTCCTGAGCTGAATGCATGTGGTAATTTATTACTTTGAAATCAGTGGCATTCCAATTTGGTGGGATAGTCTTACTAGTGGAGCATCAGAATATGTTTGCCTACTTTCCATAGTTCTCCTGGGAAGAAATGTGTTTCTATGGCACTTGGAAATGGAAAGAGTTTGAGTTAATAAAATCAAATTTCATTTCAACTAGACTTTTTTATGATTGTCCCCATTCTGCTAAGTTATCATTTTTTAAAGCTCAAAGCAACATAGTTAACTTATGAGATTAGCTTGATCAGTTAATTCAAAATTACAACCTGTGTCTGTTAAGCATTTATAAAAGGTAGTTTTCTATTTGGATATATTGATATTGGATTTGATTTTATATGAATGTTATTAGATTTTATTGCTTAGGGAAATTTTTTTTCATGATTTGCTCACAACTATGCCTGCAATTCTGCAAAAGCTATTGCTATTGCTGCATAGCAATATTTTGCTCAACACTAACCCACATAGATAATGATAGTCTCATAAGATTGTATCACCTATGAGGATATAATCATCTTAGTTTCTGTGAATATATTCTATGATGCTCATGAAGTGATGAACTTGGCCAAAAACGTATTTCTCAGAACATATCCCTGCTGTTAAATGACATGGGAATGTATATCTAGTGGGAACATTGCACTTTAGTAGTGAAAACTTTATATTGTGTTCTGTGGTACCATATGGTACAGCAATGTCTTTAAATAAGGATTTTTGTTTCTTTTCTCTAGTACTAGGGATGAAACCTAAGGCCTTTCACATACTGAACAAGTGCTGTATTATGGAGCTACAACTCTAGAGGATTTTTTTTTAATTCTACAAATTTTCCTACACCCAGATTTTTATACATTTCAATAAGATTTTCATCTCAGTACACATACAAGTATACAAGCAGACTCTTTTTGAAAAAAAGTAGAATATCATGGACTCTTTGTCCCCAAACTTCCTTCCACTGCATGCATGAATGTTGTCCTGTTTTGAATCATGACTGTGAATTACTTTCATGGCTCTTCATAATAGCCAAGATAACCTGAGTTTGCTTTCTGTCCTTAATAATAATTATGTTCCTTATAATTATTATTGTTGTCCTTTCTCCTCCATAGAACAGTGACCGGGTCAGTCCCCAGGTTGCCAGCCTCTTCTTCCTCTGATTCACATGCTTTTCTATTGCAGATTGGATCTGAGGCCCCTCCCCTCCAGCAACAGGCTGCAGCCTCAGACAGTGGGAGCGGAGCTGATTCTGAGCCAGCTCGCCATGTCTTCTCCTTCTCCTGGTTGAACTCCCTGAATGAATGACGTTCATTCCAACTGCTGCCCGCCTGCCTGCCTGCCTGTGATGTGCACAGGCAGCAAGGAATCTAGGTGAAATTAACAAACACAGTAAAGATGATGAATGGGACCTCTGAACAAAATTTCTGAAAGAAGAAAAAGAGACTTTAATTCCAGATGACTTACCTAACATTAAAGAAGAGAATTCTTTTAGAAAATAATTACAAAAAGCAGTGGAATAGAAGACATTGGATATTATGAAAATCTTTTATTGTGTGGGAAACACTGCAGAGGGTGTGTAGGTGTGGTATGTGTGTGTGTCAGTTAAAATTGGCAAGTGTTGAACAAAGTAGGCACTGTACTCTCGTCTTGAACGGGCACTGACTTTTTGTTATCTTAGTAGCACTTAACTTCCTTTCCTCTTTAGCAGTGCAGGTGGCCAGTGAAATTCAATGTCAATTCAAAAGTGACTGGTTTATCAATATGTATGGACAAAAGGTAAATCATTGACCAAAGCTATGAAAATTATTTGTAAAATTTTCCTCTTTTCTATAAGATGCTGCTGGATATAGAGATCCAGAAATATTCTTTGAACTTAATGGCATTGTTAAAGTGCAGAAGGCTGAAAGTTTAGGACATCTCTTGTGATATTTTTCTAATCTTAGTTTTAGATGTTCATATATCAAGTCCTTTAACTGCAAAATACCTTCCAGCAGAAACTGTCTACTTTCTCAGGTACTCACTGTGGCATCAAGCTGGCAAACTGCAGAACAAATACATCACATCACTTATTAGATATATATTTAAATCATGCTTTATTTGTCCCACCGTAATGCCTCCTTCAGAACATATGTGTGACCTTACTCTGTGTAAACTCTTAAATAAATGCTGTTTTTAAAAATTTAGTCTTATAATGACTTATTATCCACATTTTCTTCCTAATCCATTAGTCAAGTATACTTCAAGGTCCTCAAGGGAAGATGCATCTTGATACATATAAATTAATGTTGGAGTATTAATCATTTGATTGAAATTTCAAGCTATAACTAAACTAACAAAAGCAAATACATTGTAAAACTAGTTAGATACACTGTTCTATTTTAGAAATGAATAAAGACATTTCATGTTCCTAAGAATCGAATTGATTAGGGTTGGCATAGATATAAATGTGGAGAGTGTTTGTGTAGTTATTAAAGTCAAAATGTCCTTTATAAGAACAATTCTCCTGTGCTATTTTATAGCAACTAAACTTGGTTGTTTTAAATGGAGATGCTATTAAGTGTGTCTATTAAAAGTAATCATTGGAAAATACCCTAGGAAAAAACCCTTATGGTGCCAAATAGCGGCTTGATAAAGTGAGCCCCTGTCACAGAAAAGCAGTGCAGCATCTTGGGTATGCACCTGGTTTGGAAGAATGCCTACCTCAATTCCTTTCTTTTCCTTTCATTCTTCTCTCTTCTCAGCTATTTCCCTTCTCATAATTAATCAAATTAAATGTTATTTCTGACTTGATCTTCATTTATAAAAATTACCAAGTTTTAGGGTTGGAAGCAACTTCCTAAATTATTTCATTTACACTCAGAAAATTAACCTTAGGTACACAGAGGAACCCAGGGAAACTGCAGCTTCTGTGTGAGTCACGAATAATGGTAGCAAGTAGAGTTCAGGCAGTCTGGGGTCTGCAGGGGACTGTTGTTTGTTTGGGGCTCTGGAGGCAGATTGGAGGAACCCAGGAGCTATGAGCCCTGAAAGTGAAAAGTCAAAGCACAATAACATTTGCAGCGTTTATTAGAAATATAAATAAATATTCCACATTCTCTTATACAACCAAATGGACCAAGGATTGGAAAGATGTTTTATTACTGAAACGTTTACAAGAAAAAAAGTTGACTCAAACAGTTCTCGAATTTAGTCCTACCCACGGCTCAAGAGAAAGGCTTTCTCTTTGGCTCTGACCACTAGAAAAACAGGTGGGCGACTTCCGTCTGCTTCAAGATGTTTCCCTCCGGGTCTACCGGTTTTTTTTGTAAACACAACTATAAAGACACCTAGACATGGAAACTGCCCATGAACAGTACAAATGACACTGCGTTGTTAGTGCACGTGTGTACACTTTACATGCTAATTAAGGGGTATAGAATCTCTACCTGTACATTCTCTATGTTTCAAGCTATATAAAAATAAACAAATGATATCAGAGCAGCACTATGGTACAGAATGCTGTGTTTTTAGATTTTTTGAATTTTAATTTTTGTGCTAAACGTGGGATCCTTTCAGCCAAACGCACCATTTCATTTCCCAGCAATCTCCAGCAGTTTCCTGTTGCTGTGGGCTTGCTGCGCTAACTGCTCGGCCTTGGCCAGCTCTAAGACTTGTCGGAGAAGGTGGAAGGTGAGGTCCAGGGAGATGGGAGACTCCTCGGACCGTCGCTTCCTCTCCAGTGCCTCCTGGTGGCCACCGAGCGCGCGCCCGCCGCCGCGCTTCTCCGGATCCGCTGGGCTGTCGAGCGGGCGCCGAGGCAGCTGTAGCAGCCGCAACGCGCGGAAAAAGTTGGCGGCTGCCTGGTCCGGCGAGGGGCGGCTGCCTCCGGCGAGCGGGGAAGAGCCGGGTGAGAAGCGAGCAGCGGGGCTCTTGCTGAGGCTTCCCAGGCGGAGGAAGTATTCCTGTCCCATGCGCAGCAGAGCCGGACGAGACTGCGCCGGCTGGAGCTGCCCGGGCTGAGGCGGCGGCTGGAAGAAATCCAGGGGTCGGGGGGCCTGCGGGACTTGTCGGGCGCCCGGGACGGGGCCCCGGCTGAGGAGGGCCCTGCATGGCGAGCAGGGCAGGAGAGCGAGCAGCAGGACGCCCGCGGACACGAGCAGCGGCAGGCGCATGTTAGGGCGCTCACTGCGGCAGAGGGGCGAAGGGCGGAGAGAAGGGAAGAAAGGGCTGGTCAGAGTTTAGCTGAGCAGGAAGGCGCACCTGGGGGTCTGCAGCCCGACACCCCGGACCTGCCCGCCCCCGCCCCCGCCCCCGGCGCCAGGCGGCCGCTGTCCGCGGTGCTGAAGCCACGGTCCGGGACCTCCGGGCCTCGGGAAGTGGGACACGTGCCAGGCTGGGCACCAGAGCTCATCCCTCGCCACGCAAGAGTGACTCTTCTTTCGAGACTCTGAAGGCACAGCCCCTGAGCGCTCTGCCTAACAATCCCCGAAGCCTATTTCCAAAAGCACACTCCCCTGAGCCTACAAAAGAAGCACAAATCTAAGATCTCATCAGCTTTGCTCAGTCCCCGTCCGGAATTTCAAACTGAGAACTAGTTCCACCTTCTCCCTCCATTCCTGCCTTTGATTCCTTAAGTGTCAGGATCGATTTAGGTCAGAGGAAAGTGGGGGCTCCTTTACCCGGACAGCGAGGAATTAACTGGCAGCTCGGGAAATGATGAGCAGCCGTCTAAGTTTGCTTTTTCTAGTATCAGAATCTTAAGGCTCAGTCAGGAACAACAGCGACAGTCACCCCCCCACACACACACACACACGCACCACGACAGCTGGCCCTGCCGCGCACACCGCAGCAGCTCAGGCAGCGCGAAGTTGCTGGCGCGTTTCCGTCTAGGCGCTCCCTACCTTCCCAGGCGCTTTGCAGGTGAGCCGGGCGCAGTTGCCTCTGCAGAGGGACGGCTCCGGGGCTTTCTCTCAAGATTTTCTTCCCTTTTGTTTCTGTTCCCACTCTCTCTTTCTCTTCTCTTTCTCTTCGGTCTCTTAATGTACTTGGGCTGCGAGTTTCTCACCCCAGAGCCTGGTGTGGGATTTTATAGTGTCGACCGTCTTCAGAAAGCACGCAGCATTTGCCTAATAAGCTGACGCTCTCTTGACAGCTCGATTGCGTGCTGCCTCTGCTCCTGCATAAATCATAGGGCCCTGCCAAGGAGAGAGGGACAGAGTTTTGCTATTTCAACACTGAATCTCACATCCAATTATATCAACAGATATTTATCGCCTCCTTGGTGACGTCAACGAGCCCTAAAATGGAAGGGCTTCTTATGACTTGTCCATTGACAAAAATTCTTGAATGAGATTTCCCAAGTGTAGAAAACATACTGACCTCTTACTATGGAAGGCCAAATTGAGGGTTGGGGGGAAAGACAGTGAATGGGGAGGGAGATGAAGCAGAAGTGGGAACGAAGGGAGGTCTGCCCTGCTGTCCTGCAAGAAAAGCAACTAATAGGTAGAGGGGTTGCATCAGGAGCCCCCAGTCGCACCCCTTCCTATCTTCTCTGGCCAGTTTTCTCAGGCAACATCTGGGTATCTGAAAATATCCCTTTCCCATGGACAAAGAGTCCCACCATCTTTCTCCCTGGAAAAGAATAAAGAGCCAGGAAATGTGTGTGCAGAGACATCCTGCGTTAGTGTTCTCTGCTTTTTCCTCCCACAAGCAGAGAAAACAGTTATGAGTCTGCAGACACAAGGGCAGTGTCTTCAAATACAGTTCAGGTGTTTTACTCCAGGGGTGAAGGGGAAGGAGTAAGGGCAGTCAACGTCCCAGCAGAGGCCTCAGGTTCCCGAAGAGTCTCACTGCTCCTCCTGTGCCTCCCCTCTCCCAATCTGAAATTAGTTGTGGATGTTTTTTGTGTATTCAATGCAAACCCAATAACAACTGAACTAAAAACATATCAGACACAGAGCTTCATTGCTGAGTACTGCCTCTGTAAAAACCCAGTCTCCTTTATTTCACCGTTAAACTATTGACATTCACAAGAGCATACAGATCAGGAGTACCTCGTTGTTCTTTTTCATTATTTCTTCTTCCCAACTCAAATGTGCTCAATGTTAGCCTCATAAATAAATGCTCACTGATATTGTTACAGAATGGAATGCTAAGCCTATAGAGCCACACTCAAATTTTGAGTTAAGCTGACACTATCATATAAGTGGGAGGCAGTTACCTTTAAATCTGCAATTGAAAGTGCAATTGCAAACTCCTGTGTCTGTGATTCAATTCAGCTTCCAGATAACCACCATAGCTGTTTATCAGAAATTTCCTGATCCTCACTGCTGGTTACCACTACTGCTTCTTTTGCAGCTAATATAATGACATATATTTAAACTCTCTTGCTGGGTCTACGCTAATCCATGACTGCTCCTTGAAACAAAAGGAAAGAAATCTGACAGTTTCCTGAGAAGCAAGCTCACAGTCAGAGGGATCACTGCACTGTGGAATGTACTTTTGACTTGAAGAGAACAGAGAAATACATCTACTGGGAAAGATGCACGCTGTTAATAGATCATTATGGCAAATAGTTGAGTTTCTACAGAAAAGTTCAGTTTGACATTAGTGGAGAGGTGAAGAGAATCTTGGTTTTTGTTTTTGTGAGTTTTTAAAGTTGAAATGTAGCAACACACACACACACACACACACACACACAAAGAAATGTAGCAAGATTTTTGCTGCTTTCCATATGGCTTCTTTTTTGTCTCCATTACCAGATTCAAGCTTGGATGTTAATCCAGGGGTGAAAAGTAGGCTTGAAAGGGGAAGTTGAAGGTAAATGGACATAGGTGTGTACCTAGGGAAAGTCTTATAATTGGAAGCTTAGCTGGGGAAGACTAGGAGGTTCCTCCAGAGATAATGCAACACATCTTGGGCTCTCACGTGTCTCACATCCCTTCGGATCTTTCCGTCACTGGGCTGCTGGGGAATACTGTTTTAGCAGAGCTGCCTCATCTTACCTGGAGAATAAGTTGGGGAGCACCACAATTTACTCAAATGTTAGATCTCATCAAATTAGACTATTCACATTACAAATGCCTTTAAAAAGCATTCCGTTTGTATGGGAACCAGAGTTTAAGGGACTTACCTATAGTCACCTAGCCAGTTAGTCAGAATCAGTACCTCATTCTTTGGACTACCGGCACACAATATTTGCATATAAAAACACCCTTTGGGGTTGCATTTTCTGCAGAGGCACATGAACAAGTTGAAATAAGAATATGAATTTAGATAAAGGAAGATATTTACACATCAACCTCTGGAGGACCTTTCTCAGACTTCCCTTGTATTGGTAAATATACTAAAGTATAACAATGCAGAGATTCTCTGTTCATGCTGATGCCCTGGCATTTGATTTTAAATCTGAGTGTAAAAACTGCAATTTGCTTTTCTGCTGACTCATTTAATTATATCATGAAATACTTGAGTGAATTGTCAACTTAAAAGACATTAATTTGATTTTTTCTATCTTAGATAACCTTTGAAAAAAGTGGTCTTTTGATTAAGTATAGAAGATGAGAAAGGTTCTCAAAATAAATATTGATGTGTGTGACTGGAGAAATAACATAATGTGGAGAATTTATATGCACAATAAACTAAATTTCCAAGTTCATAAAAATCACCACTTACACAGTCCATCTTACATGTAGGAATAACTTCTTAAAAGGAGTCCTGAACATAATCTAGGAACCTGAGAAATAGTCCCGCAACAAATTACTTTTAATTAATCAGTTAATATAAATGCAACCAATGTCTCTTAACCCCCCAGGCTTGATGAGAATACTAGAATACTTCCAGTTTTTAACATGTTCTCCGGCACCTTCATCTCCCAGTTTCTCATCTATACCTCGACTTCCAGATTGTCAGTATTCATTATTTCTAAGCAGAATTAAGTCTTCTGTGCTTTGGCCACCGCCTTAACTATTTTTCTCTTGTTGCTGAGACAAAATACCCAACACCCTAAACTAAAGAAGGAAAGGTTTATTTAGCTCACAATTTGTGGAGGTTTCAGTTTGTAATCAGCTGGCTCCAAGGTAGGGTTGACATGGTGAAGGGCAACAGCTCAAGGAAACAGAAGACAGCAAAAGCAACAAGAGTAAAAAGGGACAAGCAAGCCTCTTTTGCTTCCTTATATTGTATGCTGGCTACCTACCCACACCACCTCCATGCCTTCCAGTACCACAAGCTCAGGAGGTTTCAAAGTAAGGACTCTGGCCCCCTGCTGAGTCACTTAGTTAAGCTTCTAAACTTCTCAATTCTCAAGTTGGCAGAGTGTATCAACCATTACAATCCACCCCTTGTCAACTTGACAATAGACACACTACTTTAAACTGGTTTCCAGATAAAAGACATACTTATTCCTATCATTTCAAAACTCAAACATGTTAGCACAGGCTTAACTATCCTTAAGAACAAATATTAAATCTGTCAACATTATATTACATTAGATGCATAACATTCTGTCCCTGGCTCCCCAAAGATTCATGTACATCCCTTTATGCAAAAGGTATTTAGTCCATCTGCAAGAATTGCCAAAGTCCAAACAGTTTCAGCATTTCTGAAAAGTCCATGTCCCAAATCTTCTCTGAGATGTAAGGCAAACTCTTAACTGCAAGCCCCTATACAAATGAAAAGTTAAACACTTCCCACATTCAATGGTGCAAGGTAAATATTTTCATTCCAAAAGTTACAAACAGGGGGATACCAAAGATTGGGAACAAAGCAAGCACAAAATCCATCAGGGCAAACATTAAGTGCTTTAGTTGCATGTCCAGCATCTGAAGCAATCTGTGGCAAATTGTGGGCTCCAAAGGGCTTGTGTAGTTCCACCCTTAGGGCACTTGTGGCAGTAGCTCCCGTGGCTTCTCTCTTAGGTCTACTTTGCTCCCTCCTTGCAGCTTTCCTTAGATGATCCACATTCCTGGATTTTTCAAACTTCTGGAGTCTCCACTGCACCTTTGGCTTCACCCTCACAGCGTCACATACTGCCCTCTCAGAGGCACACTGCCTGGCCTCCCAGGCCTTCTGAAACCTGGGTGGAAGCCTTCTTAACCCCACAACTCTTGCATTCTCATGCACCTAAAGCCAGCATCATGTGGATGATGCCAAGGTCTGCTGCCACCTGGAGCAGTAGCCAGGCATCCCTCTCTCTTAGCTATAGGTGTCAAGCTGGACACTCTGAATCTGATTCTGAAGTACAAATTCTGCTGCTATTCTGGAACATGGTCCAGCTCTCTGGCTTTCTCCTCAAAGCAAAGTCTTTCACCTTTGCAGTTCTGAAGCTGCTTCTTGTGATGCCCTCAGGCCATCTTTTCTATCCTCCTGTCCTGTCTCAGCAATTAAGATTTCCTCAGCTCCATCTTTGTAGTCCACAGCTTTACTAGACCTTTTATCTGGTCAAGCTCACAACATTTTAAATCAATGGAGATTTCAGTTTGTAATCAGCTGACTCCAAGGTAGGGTGACATAGTGAGGAGCAACAGCTCAGGGTGGCAGAAGGCAGCAAAAGCAACAAGGGCAACAAGGGGAAAAGCAAGCCTCTTTTCCTCCCTTGTATTTATGCCTGCTATCTGCCCCCACCATCTCCGTGCCCTTCTCTTCCATAAACTCAGGATGTTCACAAAGTGAGGAGCCTGGCCCCCTGCTGAGTCACTTAGTAAAGCATCTAAACTTCTTAATTCTCAAGTTGACACAATGTGTCAACCGTTATAGCCATACACTGATTTTAAAACTGCTCACTACTGAATTAGACCATAGGCTTTAATTATGTTTCCTTTCTTGTTTTTTCTCCATAATTAACAATTGCCATATTTATTTTCCCAATTTGATTTTATGGTAGAATTATAGACTGTCAATCTTGTTCCTAATGTTTTATGCCTTCAATAATAAGTGATCTAGTAAACCTTCCCTATCTTTCTAAAACCTCTCTTAGTGAGTACTGTCAGCTGCTGCTTTCCGTCTACTTTCTGATGCGTGGCTCACTTCCTGGGTTTCCTCTCTTCTATTTTCCTGGATGAATTCATTGTCCAGAATCACAGGATTTTTTTCTTTCTTGATTACTCCATTTATTTTACTACAGCATATCCTCAGATAACTTTCTAAGAAAAAAATTATAGTAGGTACGTTTTCTGAGTCCCTGCACTTCTACAAACATCTCTATTTGACCTAAGTAATCAAGTGGCACTTTGTATGATACTATAATTTCAGATTAAATACAATTTTCCTCTACAATTTTTAGTATTGTTCCCTCATGTTACATTAAGAAACTGCTGGTAAGAAATCCAATATTGCCAGATGATGCACCCCCATCAACCATCCCAGCACTCAGGAGGCTGAGGCAGGAGGCTTGCTGCTAGTTCGAGGCCAGCCTGGGCTACAAATTGAGCTCAAGGCCAGCCTGAACTGCACAGTGAAATCCTGTCTCAAAAA
>PVLD010007265.1:30965-62830 GCA_004027595.1 Dinomys branickii | reverse complement strand
AACTCTGTTATTTCTATTATAATTTCCTCTATTCTTTCTTTCTGTGATTTCAGTTATGTTTCCCCTCTATTGGTCTTCCATTTATTATTTTCTTTACTTTGAGTGAAAGCTTTTAAATATCCTTTAGTTATTTAATGAATATTATCACCATGTGTTCAACTTCAAATCTCAATTTTCCTTCCTTATTCCTTTTCCATAGCCCCTATTTTGATTTCTGGAGTAATATCCCCTCAAATTCTATAAAAATGCTAACTAGAAGGTTTGTAGGTTTCCTTTCTTTTCCCAAATTATCTATTCCATCTACGATTCTGTAAAAAGGTTTTACATGTCTTAGTTTCTCTATTTTATTTTGGAGATTTTCCTTAAATTTCTTAAGACATACCTATGCATATGTGCATGCACTCTCATATTTAAGAGTTAAGCATTGCAAAGCTGATCAGGAACTCTCTGTGAAGGGCAAAAAGCTTGTCAGCAAGCAGTCTTCCTTTTAGGGTAATGAGGCAGTGAGCCAGTCAGACCTGAGGATATCCATACATGCCCTAGTACAGAGAACTTTTCCTCTGGAGCTATTTGATTTCACTTAAGAAAAATATATAGGTTGTTTTCTGGGGCTGCCATAAAAAAAATACCACACACTGAGTGGCACAGACAGTAGAAGTTTATCTTCTCAGCTCTGGAGGCCAAAAGTCCAAGGACATGGTGTCAGCAGGCTCAATTTCTCCTGATTCCTCTCTCCTTGGCTTATAGATAGCTATCTTCTTCCTATGTTTTCCCGTGGCCTTCTCTCCATGCAAGTCCATATTTGAATCTCCTCTTCTTACAAGAGTATCAGTCAAACTGGATTACAGTTTATCCTTGTGACTTCATTTTACCATAATCACTTTTTTAAAGAGTCTAACTCCAAATATAGTCCTTTCTGAGGTACTGAAAGTTAGGACATTGATATATTGTAAAGACAGGGAGTCACGAGCAGGAAAAAAGGATGAAACAGGACCTCATTAAGCTTTATTAAATAAATTAATAGGTAATCTTACTGAAGGCAACTTTTGCCTCTGCAGTTAAAAGCCACCAATTAGAGAGACAAGAGAAGGAGAAACTGCACCCAGAGAGGCACTGGGTAACATGATTAGCATACGAATGTTAGGAAGAATTAACAAAGCCAAGAAGAAGCCAGAAACAAAAGAGATCTAGAAAACCAACTCGCTCACCCAACTCTGATAAAATGCAAAGGATAAGCGCACGCACACCAACCCACACGCTCAGGTAGGTATGTTCTTACTTTAGCATCACGCTACCTTTGCACCAGATACACACATTCCTCTTTAATTAATCATTAACTTTAAGTTACCTTTCTATAAGGCTCCCCCCACCACTTACTGACCTCAGAATGACAGGAAGGAATCAGATGGCCAGAAAGAAAGCAGAGGTGCTTAGGTTAGGGTCAAAGACAGCCAGACAGCCAATCAGATGGCCACAACTTCCAGGTGCCTGCATGGGAGATGGGAGAAATCACTAGCCCTAAATTAAAAGGAGCTGAGGAAAAATTCCTCAAGTCTTTGCTTCTACTGCCTCCTACTCTTCAAGGGTAACTTTCCATCTTCACTTTTCCTGTTCATTTGTTAATAAACCATCTTCCTTTATTTTAAACTCTGCCTCTTTAATTCATTATTATTGCTGAGATTATGATCCTGACAGTTGTATGCTCCAGACAAAGAGTGGAGTGGTACATCCCATCCCACCATAATACTTTGGACTTGGAGAAGACAAAATGTGACCCATAATAATGTTTCACAAATGTTTGTGTATTTGTTTGCTTTTTGCCTAATAGATAAACATTTGAAAGACTGGCATTCTCCACATGGAATAAGAAAAATTTGTGAAGAGGTAGAATTTCTTATCTGTAGACTTTCGAGTGTCCCCATTTGTGACCTTTCTCATTCCTGACTTTGGTGATATTTGGAATTTCAAGTCCTGAGATGTCCTCGGTTCTGGGTAGGTTTCTTCCGTAGATTCCTGCCCTTTCTGCATGCCCTCTCTACAGCTGCTTCCTCTTCCAGACTTTTCTCGGTAACCACCCCGTCCTCTCTGTTCTCATGATCGCCTGTCTATGGACCTTTCACAGCTCCTGCCTCTGTCTCACTGCCTCAGACACTGCTTCATCTGTGCTGATCTCCTTGTTTCTGAAGTCTGTTAAAACCGCTCACTTGCTTATGGTGCATATCCTGTTCTTTTCATCATCTGGGATTCATACTCTTATTGCAAGGGGGCCCTGAGAGAGGGAAAGGTAAGTACATGTGCATTTTAGTCACAACGCTCTAAATGCAGTATGAAGAACAGATTGGAGGGGATGGGACAAAATATTAGTTATAGTCTCTAGGTTATTAAAAGAAGCATCACATATCCCACGATGATGGGAACTGTAGAAAATGAATGGGTTCAGGGAACCGAGGAAACTCTATTGGTGCCATGCTTCTACCCAAGTTTGGATGGAGACAGAGTTTCCTTTCATTACCCATCAGTCAGTTATTCTCTTAGCATCCAGAAGTCATCACTGGGTTCCTTATGTTCTTCCCTCAAAAAAAAATGGCAAGAATTTTGTCATCTATTTTTCCAGAAGTTAAGAAGTAACAGACCCTGGGGAGATGACTCAGATCACTGGGGAAAGGGGCATGTTCCTGCTTCTCGGAACAAGCCTGTTCTTGATAGACGTGACTGACCTTTCTATTTACATCATAATACATTGAATTTTCTGTTTTAGTGTCGAGATAATGGATGGAGGGCAGTGAGAGGATGTGCATGAACGTTCCATCACGAAGGCCAATATTCAGAAACTAATCATCTTACAACAGGTGTTCCTAAGAGAGAAATCAGTCAACCCAGCATTCTGAATAGTTATTTATACTGATGAACATTATTTGACGCTAAAGAAAGATCTCCCAAAGCACAGTGCTAGGAATGCTAGTGGTGTTACAAAGGGGAAAGGGGAAGAATTAAACAAAACTTAAACATATTTCTGCTACAGAATATTTCAGTAGTTTTATGCTCTGATTTTGCAGTGTAAACCCTCAAGCCTTCAAAATTCCTAGACTTATCAGACCTTGTTTACTGTGGGACTGCATAGAGATCCACCTCCGCTGGCGTCACTGTAGTCTAGAGGAGTCCGCATTTGTAATCCCAGGGAGGAGTTATTAGAATTCTAATAAACAATTCCAATCTACCACTGCTAGTGCAACCCAGTACAAGAATAAACATATCTACCATGGAGGGGAGCCAAAAGGGTCCGAAGTCCAGTCAGAACAATGGCTAGCTGGAACAAAGGCTTTGACCCAGTGCTACACCTGGGCTTTATTAATTTGTGGAGAGGGGAGTGACTCAGGAATGAGTGACTATGAGAAAGGCAGGAAGTATGTGAATGCTGTGAGTTGGGCTAGGTAGTAGACATGATATCACCTCTGGCAATATACAGAAAGAGTAATCTGCATAACACGGGTTAAGCAAGTATCTTGCATTTTGGGATTGGTGGTTCAGCTTTGAAGCCTGGTCTTCCTGCCCTGAGACACCGTGGGTTTTTTTTAAACCTCAGTCTAGCTCATGCATACTGGTTGGAAGCTCTAGGTGGGGCATCACTCAAAGAATGGTCAGGTCTTTGTGAACACTATCTGATCAGGAGAAGGTGTCGCTCTCTACAATAATTTTAGCCCCTTGGAAATCTGTGCACCTGCCTTTGCAAAGGGGGCGCTTTTTGTGAGTATGAAAGGCAGATATGTCCTAGGCAAAACTAACTGAAATGGGTAATGTTGAACTTTTGGCAAATTTGGCAAATTTGGTGTGGATATTGGGATATTCAAGAGATACTGAGCAGTGAGGCCTACAGAGGTGGACAAAAATTATAAGCAGCCAACACTCAAGAGCTACAGGCTTTACAGCCATTGTTACTAGCTATGAATTCAGACCTCTTTTGAATCTTGAAATAAGACCTTCTCCAGGCTTTCTTTTATCCATCCATAGAAAATGCGATGTTAGCTTCCATCATGAGAACTACACGCTTCTAGAAAGATGGCACAGTGTTGAGCAGAGAAACAACTTCTCTGAGATTTCATGCCCAGACACTGGAATATAGCAACATGAGGGAGAAGAAGGAGGGAAGTGGGTCCCCAGGTCCCAGGAAGGATCTGAAGTGAGAATTAAAATGCACAGCGAGAGCAAAGAGAGAGACTTCAGTGAAGAAATAGGCAGTGGCAGGCAGAGCTTTCTCCCTGAGCCCAGACTCACTGTGTGGAAGGGGCAACTCTAACCTACAGACCTGCAGTGACTACCTGCAATCTCCCAGGGTCCTCCCCAGAGAAACACACCAGTGGCAAGGAGCAGTGGATGCAGCAGACTGCAATGGCTGGTGAGTTATTTGGGTTCAGACATCCCCAGGAGAGGAGCCAACTGAGCTCAGTACAGATGCAGGCCAGCTCCACACAGTGGCTCCCAGTGACAGGGTCAGAGAGCCAAGTTCAAATCAGCAGAAAGCCAGGTTCAAACTGGCAGGAGGCACAGACTACTGCAGGCTGAAAGGGTCTGGTTCCACCCTCACAGCCAGAAACCAGCCTGAACTGCAGGGGAACGAAAGCTTCAGGATTTCTGGGATTATTCACGACACTGCCATGAAGCTACAGTGGAGTTTATTGGGATTAACCAATTTAGGTCTGAACTCTGTCTGCCCACACTGTCCTCCAGTGGCAGCACAGATGCATCGAAGTGGCTATTTGTTTTCCTTATGTTCTTTTTTCCCTCTTTTTTCTTATTTTTTGTTTTGTTCTGTTTTTCTTGAGTGTTTGTTCTTCTTGTTACATGTGTGGACATAGTTTCTAGTTTTATTATTGCTGTTCTTCTGTTCTATTCTTGTTTTTACTTTCTACTTCTCTCTTTCCCTCTATCTTCTTTACCAGGTTCCCAAAGTTGGTGTGATCTCCCTTTGTCCTCCAATCTTACATCTAATCGCTTCCTTTTTTTTTTTTTAATATTTCCTTATTTTTCCCCTAACCCCTTTAAAATCTTCTCTCTTAAGGGTAAACTCATATTGATGGCTTATTTACTGCATATAATTTTCTGGTTTGTTTTAAATTTTGTTATATAACCACAAACCTAGTTCAAACAGTTAAAGGTAGAAAATAAATAGTTACCTCAGTTTGTCATTTCCTAGGCTGTGTTTGATGCTATTGTTATTGCTATGGTACCACCTTAGCTGAGGTGACATAATTGTTATGATCTGGTATACCAAGACTGAGATTGCCTAAGAATCATAAAAAATACTATAACCTAGTGCCACAGCACCAGGGGCCAGGCCAAGTAGGCAGTAATTTCTCATTCCCAATAAATTGAAGAGATAGTATTTCAACAGACTTAAAACACAAAAGTCAGTTATCCCTAAAAAATACCTTTGAGAAGTAGTCATTTCCTAAGGGTTCTAAATACCAGCAATAAACCTATTCAGCATAGGCAATCTACAATCTACAATTCTACCACTCAGGAAGCTGAGGCAGGAGAATCATCATGAGTTCAAGGGTGATCCTCATGAATTAAACTAACAAAAAAAAAAGAAAGAAAGAAAGAAAGAAAGAAAGAAAGAAAGAAAGAAAGGAAAGGAAAGGAAAGGAAAGGAAAGGAAAGGAAAGGAAAGGAAAGGAAAGGAAAGGAAAAAAAATGAGTTGGCAATGAGAAGATGCAACCCCAGACTTCCAGCTCACCAAGACAAACTCAGGGGATGATGAAGTAGAACTTCTCAAAAGCCAACTATCTGGACTGTCTGAAGTATTAACAGCAGAAGTAAAAAAGCTGATGGACAAGGTTCTAGAAAAATATCAAATCAGAAATAATTTCCCAGACAACTGCAGTAATGGCGACCATAATAAAAGACATGATTAGTGACTCTAAAACAGATACAGATTAAAAAAATAGAGGCACTTAGGAAAATAATGGAAACCATGAATGCCCAACACAGGAAAGAAATGGAATCCATGAAACAGATTCAAATGATATCCAGGAGATTAAAAATTCCATTGAAAGTATATTTAACAGAATATGCCAATGTGAGGACAGAATTTCAGATATAGAAGACAAGATTACAATTAGTAATCATGAAAACAAAGACTTCTTAAAAATAGCAAGGGAAAGCCAGGCATGGTAGTACACACCTGTAATCCCAGCACTCAGGAGGCTGAGGCAAGAGGATTGTTGCAAGTTCAAGGCCAGCCTGAACTGCATAGTGAGACCTTGTCTCAAAAAGTCAAAGAAAAAAGTAGCAAGGGACTATGAGCAATTGATCCAGCAACTTCTGAATAACAAAAAGTTAATCAGAGTCAGAGAAAAATCAGGAAACAGTACAAACAACATAAAAAAATCTGTTGGAGGAAATCATGGCACAAAACTTAACTGGCAGGGAAAAAGAATTTGCCATACAGATAAGTGAGAACTATGAGAACTCCAATTAGCCATAATCAAAAAAAAAAAAAAAATCTCTACCAAGGATATAACAGTCAAGATTCCAGAAAGTCCACATAAGAACATAATATTAAAAACTATTGGAGGAAAAAGCAAATCACCTATAAAGGAAAGTCCATCAGAATCACAGCAGAGTTCTCAATGTAAATCCTGAAGTCAAGGAGAGCTTTGAGTGAAATATTTCAAGCCCAGAAGAAAACAACCTCCAACCCAGATTGATGTGCCCTGCAAAACTATCTTTCAAACTTCTTGGAGAAATACGACACCTCCATGACAAAGAACACCTGAGGAAATTTGTGACCACCAAACTAGCACTTCAAAATATTCTGAAGGAAACTTCCAGAAAAAGCAAGCTACAGTTCTTTTTAAGTACTGGGATTTGAACTCAGAGCCTTTGCACTGAGTTATATGTCTAGCACAGTATTAATTAATTAGTTAAATGTTTAAGACAGGGTCTTATTAAATTGCCCAAGCTGAACTTGAATGTGTGATCCTCTGCCTCATCCTCCCAGAGTGCTAGGATTATAGGCATGCAGCACCACATCCAGTTAATAATTATGTGTCTATCTGTTTGTGCTCCCTCCTAGAGAGGGATTCCCCTTCTTGGTATCTTCCTAAATTAGTTTTGAGTGTTCTTCCCACTTCTTTGTAATCCATGATTTAATACACAATTTGAGCCAGGTGTGGCAATACACATCTACAATCCTAGCACTCAGGAAGCTGAGAAAATCATGAGTTGAAGGGCAACCTGAACTATATAAAGAGACCCTGCCTCAAAAAATGAAAAAAAACAAAACCACAAACAGTTTACATGTGACAGGCCTTGCTTGTCAGAGACTGACTCTATTTTGCTTAGAAGAAAGGCCACATCAATTCTAGATAGCCTCACAATCATGACAGCAAAAGAATCCTTGAAGGGTGGTTATGGGAAAACTGGGAAGAAGGGATCTACCTGATTTACCACAGTCATTCTTTTTTGCATAAATTTTAGAAGTAATCTCAGCAATAAAGTTCCCAGGAAAATAGAAAAGACTTAATGGGCTCAAGTGGCAGTGAATTCAATGTTGCTATTCATGAAAAGTTAAATATAGATACGTATTTAAGCCATACCTCATTTTTCAGTTTGTTTTCTTTGTACTTTAATTCTTAATATCTGTAAAGTTCAGCAGTGTGCTAATGTACTTTCATCTTCCCAGAAACAACAATAATTGCAATAATGGGATTTTTATTTGAATGGAGAAATATAATTATATAACCTGATAGATTAATTCTATAAAAAGTGCTATTCACTTTTTACAGAAAAAAATGTATGTTATTCAGCTTTTAAAGAAGAACAATGCTGTGCCAGGAATATTTGTCCCCTCCCTTTCCTCAGATTGCTATATCCTTCCTTGGCCCTCCTGAAATGACATTTGGTAATCAGACCCTGTAGGTGGGGATCTCCCGAATGGGATTTGTATGTGCATAAGAAGAGACACGAGAGATCACCTCTCTCTCTTCTTTCATCACTTCCCCATGTGAGACTACAGTGAGAAAACACCCACCTGCAAATCAAGAAGTAGCTTTCACCAGACACTGGACTCACCAGCACCCTGATTTTGAACTTTTTAACCTCCCAAACTGTGAGAAATTAATGTTTATTGTTGAAGCTATCCCAGTCTATGGCATTCTGTTATAGTACCCCAAACTGAGTAATGCAAAGAACATATTTGATTCTTATTTGAAATTGATTTTGCTCTAAAATCGTAAAGATTTCACTAAGAACAAAACCTGTTTTTTGTTGTTGTTGTTGGTCTTTTTGATACAGGTTCTCACTATGCAGTTCAGGCTGTCCATGAGCTCACTTTGTAGCCCAGACTGGTCTCAAACTCACAATAATCCTCCTGCCTCAGCCTCCCAAGTGCTGGGATTACAGGTGTGTGCCACCACACCCAGATTTAATGTATACTTTCTTTTTTTTTTTTTTAACCAGGAATCAAACTCAGGACTTTGTGCTTACCAGGCAGGCATTTTGTCACTGAGCTATATCCCAGGCCCCTAAGAACCCAACTTTTGAGAGCAGCTTTGCAACCCTTTCTTGGGGTGGGGGAGGGATGAGTATGGCCATTGTCCATTATTGTAATACAATTCTAACTCTATTACTTCCTAGCTGGATGACACTGAACAACTTATTTAAATTTTCTGGACTTATTTCCCTATCTGTCAAACGAATATGAAATATAGGTTTCCCCTGAGGGTGTAGGATTTGTTCCTCTGAGCGTGTAGGATTCAGTGAGATGGTACAAAGTGCTGATGGGGCTGTAGGGGAAAGGAACCCTTCTCCACTGTTGGTGGAAATGCAGATTGGTACAACCACTGTGGAAATCAGTGTAGAGATTACTCAAAAAACTGAAACTAGAGGTTCCTTTAAACCAGCTATTTTCCTTCTTGGTATTTCCCCCCGCCCCAAAAAATGAAAAGCATTGTACCATAGTGACATATGCATACTCATGTTTATCAACCAATGAATGAATAAAGAAGGTGTAGTTTCTTTATACAGTGGAGTACTACTGTGCCATAAAGATAAGCTTGAGACATTTCTAGCTGAATAGATGCACCTTGAGGCCACACTCTTAAGTGAAATAAATTGGGCACATACAGTGAAATACCACATTATTTCTCAGGTATGAGAAACCAAAAGTGTAAATAAGGACCAAAATGTATAATAGATATTGTGAAGTAGGATGAAAATGTTCAAATGTGAAGGGGAACTAGGGAGGAGAGGATGGAAGGAAGGGAGAAGAAAAAAATGACAAAAGGAAAAAGTGGAAACAAAGCTTTTGTAATTACAGAGGGGAAGATGGTGAGCGGGATGGTAGGGAATGAGGAAAATGCAGAATCAAGTTGTGTAATGCACAGGTATAAATTCCTTCTGATGAATGTGATCATTATGTAGACCTAAAATGCACCAATAAGCCCTATTAATAAAAAGGGGGAAAATGCGATGGTACATGCACTAACTAGTATGTAACAAGCACTCATTAAACAGTCATTGTCTCAGTAAAGATGTGCTTGTTGCTGCTGCTGAAGAAAGAAGGCAATTCTATGAGCATGCAGCCCTCATATCCCAGCGCAGCATTCTTACTACTTACTAGGTGTAACAAATATTTATTAATGAAACAAAAGAGTAAGATAAATGTAACCAGGAAGTGTTTCTTCTTCTAGTACCAGAAGTTTTTCAGCTATTCAGATGATTAAAACAATCTTTGTAATTAATATACTTTGTGTTTTAAGCAGTTTGGGGATTATGGAAAAAATTGAACAAAATGTGTAGTTCCCATATACTGTCCTGCCCATTTCACCATCCTAAGCACCCAAAACAGTTAGTTTTGCCCTGTTATTAGCATCTTGCGTTGATGTGGCATACAACTGATGAGTCGGTGTTGATGCATTATCATTAACTAAGTCTATAGATCACATTAGGGTTCTTTCTCAGCAATGCAGATCCTATGAGTTTTGACAAATGCATCCACCATCATAGTATTGGGGAGAATAGTTTCACAGTCCTAAAATCGCCCCCCCCCACTCCACCTCATCATCCTCTCTTCCCCCAACTCCTAGCAGCTTCTGGTCCCTTTACTGCCTCTGTAGTTCTGCATTTCTGCATTTTTCTAAAGTGGCATCTAGTGGACCTACATATGTAGTATGTAGCCTTTTCTGATTGGCTTCTTGCACTTCACAATGAGCATTTTAAGTTCCTTGAATCCCTCATACAAAGGTTTCAAGTTTCTTCTGTTCAAACAAAGAAATATCTTTACTTGGCAGTAGTGTCATTTTGACTTGGGAATTATTCACTGGACTAATATTCCTCTACATTGTAGATGTCTACTCACTTATGAACCATATTGAAAACTCTCTTCACAGCCTAACCATTTATTGACCTAAATGAAATCATGTGTACTCACAAGGAATTTTTGCATTTTTTTTTTTGTATCAGGAATTGGACTCAGGATCTTGTGCTTCCTAGGCAGGTACCTATGCCACCTATGCCACTGAGCTATATCCCTGGACCTGGAATTTTTGCATCTTAAGGAGGGATTAAAACTCAATTAAAATGCTTGGTAATCAAGTGCTAACTGGTAATAACATTGTAATTGAAAATAAAATACAAAAATATGGGCACACTTTTTGTTCTAACATTGAGACAGTCATCCCTTCCTGTTGTCCCACAAGACCACAAGGAACATGTCAGATTCTCTAAATTTGATATGGTTCAGCCTAGCTGGGAATTGTTTTATTCACAGTTTAATTGTTGCTGTACAACCTCAGTATCAACCCATTCTTAGTCTCTGCTCTAAAATCAAGATAATAAAAAATAATGCAGTATAAATCTTAAGACTCCCCTTTTATTCATCTTTCTCCCTGAATGAATCTCTGATGGATACTCCCTTTCTTCATCTGGAAGTAGGTGGGGACAACACAGGGACAGCTGCCTTCAAGCCTTCCCAGGAGGCCAGGCCCAGACTACCAGGCCTTTTTCAGATTTCATTTCCTTGATAGCTTCATATTTATCCCTGTGCCACCAGATACTCTGAAGTTCATTTCTGTGGCTCTTCTGCCTCCTCTCAGCTTCTTGAAGTTTACACTTTTCAAGCATATGTAAACACTCTGAAGCTCCACTTTTCTTAATTTAGAAAATGCACAACTGTAGTATTTACTTGGCCTTTGGAGTACTTTCTTTAAAGCCATCTTCCTGGGCCCTCAAAATTTTCACAGGGCTTTTGGGCAGGGGCAAAAGAGAAGGCTCTTCACTAAGCCACTGAAGCTTAGTGACTCAGAGTTCTCCACAAGATGTCATCTCCCTCTTCCCATTTCTGTGACTAATCAGTAGGGCAGTTCCTGACCTTGCAGTGTGGTACCACTGGGACATCCGTTTCCATGCACACGCTGACCCTCAGTGTACAGTGAGCGTAGAGAGATGAGTCAAAATAACAAGAAGAGAATGGCTCAAAATTAGACTTTCCTGTCTACCTAGGTCTCATTCACATCCACAAAACAGTATCGGAGCCCATGAAACCACATCAGCTTTCTCCAAAAGTATCTTTTCTGGAAAAAGGGATAGACTAAGAACTAAAAGTAAGAAGAATAAACATAACCCAAACCTTAAAATCGATGTTTTGGGTTTCTGACAAAACTAAAAAACACGAACCATATTTGTATCTACTGGAGTTTGATGTTGAAACTGTAAGGAGCAGAGCAGTTTCTCAGAAGCTGGACACTGATACTTTTTGCTGAGAAATGTAAGACATTGTAGCTCCTTCCTTTTTGGTTAAGAAAATAATAACATCCTTTGTTTATGCTTCTTCTTTATTTTTGCCTCTAGCCTTCAATCCTGGAACTGTGATACAAATTAACAATTACTGCTTACGTTACTTAGATACGGACAGGTTCAGAATGGATGAATGAGCTGGCTAATGTGATATGTGGGGGGGATGGAATCCCCTTGCCCTCACCTTTACACTCAGGGAGAGCCCAGCCCCTGATGCCGGCACCCTCCGTGTAGCACATTATGCCCTGCTTCGGGATGTCTGTTCCTCAGCACTAACCACAAGGTGTGTGGATGAAAGGCACCACTCTGTTTCCGCTCACCGTCATTCAACAGAAGACTGCAGTTGGGCTGTGGGGCAGCAGCCCCGGAAACTCACCCAAGCGCTGTCTGTAATCCTGCTCTTCACTAGGAGTGTTTCCTCTTTAATTTTCCACCTCACTCCTCTTCTGTGCAAACCATGCTCAGCATCCCCTTTGTCCATCTTTAGCAGCCATTCCCAGGAGCAATGGCTACCATCTATGAGCGAATGAACCTATGCTCAGAACAGAGTCCAACCTCCCCCTGATCTCTGGGTCTAGACAAGATGTGCAGTTTCTCATTCTGTAATGGCTGATGTATGGATGTTGGTGTTTATGCCTCACATCAGCTTCTAAATTAATATTTGCAGCACAGAGAACTGCGAACTCCTATTAACTTTTGCTGAAATTTCCAATCAGTTGTTTGAAATGGGCAGAAAGCAGAATGCAACTTGCAAATTCTGTGCATAATAAAGTAAGGAATGAACCAGCTCACATAATGAAGACAAACAATTATACAACATTTGCATGATTCTTTTTTCTTACAACATGAGACAAGACATAGGGAGCTAATTAGCATTCTCCCTTTGCTATGAAACCTGATTTTTATTTCTCCACTATTTGGTAAGGTACTCAAAGCCAAAGGCAGGTCACGCTATTTTGCTGAAGTTTTTAAAACTATTATCCTAGGGACTGCCAGACAGCCAAGATTATCCTGCCAAATCAAAGCTGACACAGGTGACTCCTGTTTCTGTGACTGTCCTATACCTAGGTGCCTCGGCTGATAGACCTGTGCCCAGAGAAATACCCTAACTCAGGCTCTGGTCTCTGAACTCTAAAGAACAGAATAAACTGAAAAAAAAATTCTTACTCATCCTTAAAATATTTACTGAGCATCAACTATGGGCCAGATCCTGTACTAAATGCTATTCTCTGCCCTTTAGGCATTCACTGCTCATAGAAGAAGATAACGCTAGAAATAATACATACATAGGGTGATCATTCTATGTGTGTGGGTACAGAAAAGGAAGTCTGCCTCTGATGGAGAGAAAAAGGAAGACTTTGGGAAGAGCTCCACAGAGCGGGCAAATTCCCAAGAAGGAAGGAAGAACAGGCACTGGCCAAGAAGCCAGAGGAGTGTGGTCATTCCAGAGAAGGGAGCCTCAAGAGGAAAGATGCAAAGCTCTGAGAAAGTTCCCAGTGTTTCAGAAACTGTAAGTGGTTTCCTTTAGTGCCCAAAGGTCTGTAGAAAGGAAGATCCTCAGAGATAACACTAGAGAGGTCAGTGAAGACCAGCTCTGAAGGGCTTGGAACCCAAAACATGATTCTGAGAGTCAGAAAATGCTTTACACAGGGAAATGAGATAGGTTCTGTATTTTTTTAAAAGAGGCATAATGGGATTTATTATGGAGAAATTTAAAAATACACACTCAAAGAAATATAGTATAAGCCCTCAAGAAGGAGAGAGGCATCTTACTTTCTGGAGCTGGGAACATTTATGTTTCTTCTGAGAGGGTGGAAACACATGGAATTTGTGCCTATATAGGAAATTCCATCTTGGGTCTCCATTTATGAGAAAAGGATAACCCACCTGTAGAAAGATAATGGCTCATTCACAGGGGAAGGCCTGTTTCACAGGTGAAAAGAGGTGGTCTAGTCACAGGTGTAAGCAGCCAGCTACCAAGTAAGAAGGGACTTCCCCAGGCTTATTGTGTCATGGGAGAAAAAAAATATTTAACTGGGCTTGTGTCCTGAGAACACACTCAAAAGAGTTGTACTAGCTTAGATGAGTAATATGTAAAGCGATGATGCTGATCAACATTTTCAGGTACCTAATGTGCACCAAGCACAATGCTGGAGGAGATAAGAACAGGGACATCGGTAAGAAATCTTGAACTGATTCAGATAAGCAGGTATCACCCCAAGGCACTTGACAGGCTGTAAAACAGAGCCACTAGCAGGCTGCCTTCCCGGATCCAAATCCCAGCTCCACCAGTTAGTAGGCTGCGACTGGGCAGGTCATGTGGCTTCTCTGCACCCCCATGAGACCTTCAGACGTACTACGTGATTATCATGGAGGATTAAATGAGTGAGTAAATGAGAAGACCTTGGTGTAGTTATTGGAACACATTACACAAGGTGTGGTCAAAAGTTGTGCTGCTGTGTCTGCCTTGACGTCCTGAGTCCACTCAGGACGTCATTTACCTTTCATGGTCATATTGACTTTGAAGAAGAATCAGAAGTCACGCAGTGCCAGATCTGGAGACAGGTGAATGAGGACACACCGTAATATTTTTCTGAGCCCGCCTTTCCGTTGGATGGCCCTCAGCAGCGGCATTCACCGTACCTTTCATAACACCTCATAAAGACAGTCACAGAAACAGATGTCACAACTGCTTCAAGAATGACAAGAATGAGGAGATAAATGAGTTGAACGGGAGTTTTCGTAGTGTGTCATCTACCGTGAGAAACGTTTCATTTAAACATTCACTAGACACCTTGATTACACTTCTCATTACCTGCGCTATAGTAAAGGATAGAGACCTCAAAAAGTGTTAAAAATAGAAGAGGCTTCACATGGGGCAGAGGGTGACGTCCACATGAATCTTACTGCTTTGTGTTGGATAATGAGGCAGATGGTGAACACAGGAGGAGATGATAAGATTTATTTGGGAAATATTGAAAGTGGAGAGCATGGGTAACACTCAAGTAGAAATATCCAACCTGTGCCTGTACACAGGAATGCAGCTCTCTCACACCAGTCTGATATGCATGTGTGGAGACCCGTCTAGACAGGGTCAGAACGCTGGAATTTTCTGCACGCGGTGAAACCCACGACTCTGAATAGTCTAAGTACAAAAAGGTGAGAGGAAACAAGGGTGAAGGAAGGACCCTGGAGAAAACTTAGACTTAAGGGATGGCTAGAAGAAGATATTACCAGGGAGAATGGGGTAGTTCAAGAGCGAGAAGGAAAACCAAGGAAGAATGGTGTCATGAGTCCAGGGAAGAGTGATCGATCAGAAAAGCAAGATGCTACACAGAAGTTGCATAACATAAGGATTAAGAAATTATACTCATGGAATTTGGCAGCATGACAGTTTTTGGTGACAATACCAGTCAGGTTTCAGTATTTATTTCAACCAAAAAATAATAATACTAATAATATAAGGAATTGGGTAAACATGGTTTAGAGAAAAATAAAGCAAAAAAGAACATTAAAAAGCACTGAGATTATAACTGCAAGATGCAACTGCCTCTTCTTGGGTCAGAAGAACAAAGGTAGAAGTTGGAGTCACCTGGCGCCAACCTCAGAGGAGAAGCCCTCACAGAGCTGAGTTCCAGCCTCTGAGGAAGGGGCATTTCCCAAATGGTGCTGGATGGTTGTGAGACTTCCAGAGCTCAGGGAAGGGGCTCAGGAAGTTGGGAATTAGGGGAGAGAGGCCTGCTCAGCCAGGAGCGGGTGCCCAGAAGTGGGGCCCAGCAGTGCAGGAGCTGGGACCTCTGAGGAGGAAGGCACGAGGCTCTTTCTGGGGTTGCTGCTAGGATCAGAAGGCTGGTGGTTGAATGCAGAATTTTTACTGGATCGTGTTAGCATGAACAGCAAGCAAACAGGAAACGGCTGACCCCTCTCCCCTCCTGCTATTTTACAGTCTCCCTCAGGTGACTCCTGTGAGCAGAACTCAGTTGAAACCAGGTGGCAACACAGAAGTACAACACGTAGACTCCTGGTGCTAAGATCCCACAACAGAGTCTACAAAGGTGGAGGGTGAAACGTAGCCTTTTATAATCAGAACAATGACCACTGACAGTTTTAATAGTTTGGAAGAAAGATATCTAGCAGAGGATTGAGAAGCAGAAATGAAGAGAATAAAGAGAATTTTTTTTTTAAAACTGCAACTCTCACCCCAATCTGACATGCGTGTGTGTTTTGAAAACCTCCTCTAAGGGCAGAAGGAGCCCTCCAGACAGCAGGCTGCCAGTGTTGTCAACCTAAATGGTATGAGAGTGCTTAGGGTCACATCCCCACTGTCAAGGTGTTAGAAAAGACTTCAGAGTGCTCCATGGATGCAAAGGATGCAAATCAGCAAAATTGGATGTGTGTGTGTGTGTGTGTGTGTGTGTGTGTGTGTGTGTGTGTGCTGTCCATAAAGGAGGCACCATATAGACGGTTTCAGCATGATTCTCTTTATACATTTGGAGCAAACTCAAATTTAGTGACCAGTACATGTGCTTATGTACATATATCCCATAGAAATGTACAAACATCACAATCACTGGCAGCACGTGGACAGGAACACACACTGACACGTGCATCCTTAAGGGAATGGGAAAAAGCATATGTGGAAGGATGGAAAGAAGGGAAGGAGGAAGGGAAGGAGGGTGGGAAGGAGATAATGAAGAAAGAAAGAAATCACTATTTTATCAGTAATCATTTAACAGAGGATGGAGCATAAAAGTCATCTCCTCTCAACCCTGCCAGTTTTAAAAACTTATTTGTTAATACTGGAGATTAATTGCAACTAGAGACTGTACTCGTAAGTGAAATAGATCAGACTTGCACGTGTAAACATCGCATTGCCTCCCTAGTGTAAGAAACTGAAAGGGTAAACAAGGTCCAAAAGGTACAATAGATGTAGTGAAAGGGAAAGAAACTGCTCAAAAGGAAAAAAACAACTAGGATGGGGAAAAGAGAGGAGGAGGAAGGGGAATACTCACACACATACATACACAAGATAGCTAAGATAATTATGCTCCTGATTTCTAACTGTTGATTAAAAGGAACGGTTAGTGCTTATATTGCTTAAACAATCTTGCATGCCTATATCTGATAATCTGAGCAACTAGCTTGAAGATAGCAATATGCAATATAGTAACATTTTTTAATTTCCTACCATCTTGTTTTAAAATTCTGTATTGTTTTTATTGTTCTTTTCTCTTTAAAATAAAAATAAAAAGAGAAATTCAAAAGTTATGATAAACGATTCCTCCCCAAAGTTTTTTTCTGTTGCTAGAGTTTATAATTTTTAAAAATATAGTATTTGTTGGGATTTTTTTTCTTCTAAAGAGAAAAGCAATGTATTTAACAAAGCATCATGTCACAGAAGAGTTGAATCAGTGGGAAGAGTGCTAGACTAGTGGTTAGTTGAACTGGATTCCAATCCTGCCTTTTATACTATTATTAAATGTAGCTGCAACTGAATACAAATTCATCTCTATAAATCTTGGTTTTCTCATTTATAATTTATAGGATAGAGAGTCTTTACTTGCACACATTGGCCACCCATTCTTACCTGCATTCCCTCCTAAAACACTGTAAATACATTAAAGGGGAAAAATGGTTTAAATTCTAACAGAAGAACTCATGATGAATACAGGTCATCAATAAATTTCCCAGATGTGGAAGGTATAGGGTGGGTGATGACTAATCTAACAGGGTGTCAGAAGCCACAGGTTTTAGTAACAAAGAAAGAAATGTAGCCATCTGCCTTACTGAACTGTGGGGAAACTTGAGATTCTGGAACACCAGCTATAATAAACAATTAAACATAGCCGCAGAATGCTCACCTTTGGGAAAATTTTCCCTCTCCTTCAAGGAATATTGTCAACATATACAAACATCTTTCTTTGTTACAAGTGGGATGCTGCCATTGGCATCTAGTGTTTTGAAGCTAGGATTGCTGCAACAAGCCTAAGAATACACAGGATTGTCCTTCTGAGGAGAGAATTATGCAGCTCAAAATGTCAGTGACACCAAAGTGAAGAAAGCCCACTCAAGTGATCTCCCATTTTCAATCCCTCTCCTTACATCCAAGATAATAGATATCCATCTACCCCACTGTTGCAAGCTAAATTTGTCTTCTCAAAATTCATATTCTGAAAGCCGAAGCCTGAGACCTCAAGATGTGATTATGTTCTGACACAGACCCTTTTAAGAGGCTTTTAAGTTAAAATGGGACCACTTGGGTTGGCTTTACTCCAACCTGACACAGGTCCATGTAAAAAGAGATTAGGACAAAATATAAACAAAGAGCAAAGCAAAAGGTAAATAATAAGAAGTAGGGAGATAGATCTTTTGCAAAAGGAAAGAGGACCAAGAGATGGAGAGAAGGGAAGGGATGAAAAAGAATTAAAATGCATGTACCAACTCCCCATAAGGACTGTGATCATTAGGTACTGCAAACATATACTAATGAAAAAATGAAAAAGAAAAAGAGATTAGAACATACAGCGCACCAGCACAGATGCCTGTGCACACTGTGTAAGGTCAGAGCAAGGACGGAGGCCTCAGAAGAAACAAATCCTGCAGATACCTTGATCTTGGACTCTCAACCTCCAGAACTGTGAGAAAGTAAAGTTCTGTTGTCTAAGCCACCTGGTCTGTATTACTTTATTATGTCAGCCAAGCAGAGCAATATATAACCCTAGAGAGGCCATGTAATTATTGTCTTTCACTTGGCACATGGTAAATTACATTTTCTTAACCACTCTTAGGAAAATATTGATTACTGATGTTAAACTTTTAAAAATACCCTATAAATAAATCATGAGATAATGATGATCATAAAAGAGAATGTCAGTGTTACTGACTTTAACAACACAAAAATAAAGATTCGAGTGATAGAAACTAGCAAGTAGGAAGTTTATGAGGGGGTGGATAGAAGGGCAGGGTGGGAACAGCCTCATCTTTCAAAGTATGGAATTAGGATTATGATTAATGATAAATTTAAGAATAAAAGTAGTATATTTTTAAGTTACAAAGTTATCCCAAACCATATTAGGAAGGTGGATAGGAAAACAGTAGGTATAAAAAACTACACTGATATATCAGACCTGTAGATACTGTGTAAAACTGAATTCAAGAAGATGTTATCTTCTAGGAGAGTGGGATTTGAGGGGCAATGATATAAGAAACTGTTAATTTCCATTATAAATATTTGGCTTAAAAACTATATACAGTGGCATTTTAAAAATAAATTCTAAACACAAAACTAATTAAATATGGCAACTGAACAAGATGATATTAAAAGCTCCCTTCACATCTAAAATCCATGGAAAGGCTCCTGAAGCCTAGCGCACTCAGTTAGAAACCCTGGAATTTTTCCCTCAAGAAAGTCTGGTATATGTGCAAGCTGACTAGCTGATCAGAAGCCTACTGGGAACTTCACAAACATTATTTTAATAAATGTCAGATTTTCACTCATGACCTTATCTTATCTTTTCAACAGCTCTATGAAGCAATTATTGCAATCATCTGCCTTTCAGAGATGAGATTCAACACGACTATAGTAATTGTCCTGAGTGGCATGAGCTTTAAATTACTAGAATGCACTTGAACATACAGGCTCATCCCTCAGTCCTTTTCTCTCCTGCTGTGTTAGGCCCCTTGTTGGGCACAGAGAGAAAATAATGAAATGCTCTGTGTAATTCTATTACTGAGCCCCCAGTGAGACAGCTAAGGAAGTACACTGCCCTGAAGCTGTAGGTCAGCTCTTTTGGAAATCTGGTGGAGGCTGGCCTCCTTCTCCACTTCACTCATGAACATCAGCAGTCTGACAGCACACTCACCAAAGTTTTGAGGGTCCATCCAAGGACCTAGAAAGACTCACATATGCCAGAGACAATTTCCCAATACCCATCCTCCTCAGGGGTATTGGCCCGTATATGTTACCACCATCCAATTCATGCTTGGTGCCATGGGCTGCAGACTTTCTAAAGAAGATAGCTCTTGATAATAAATTTACAGTCCTTGACCTGCAGAAACTCTATGAGAAACTAGAGAGAACTTACCTGGTCCCTACCTGGTTCCTCCTCCTTCCCTTTCCAAATACAGTAATACCTCAGTTCATGAACACACTTCTGTTTACCAACATTTTGGTTCTTGAATAGAAGCAATTGGCAAAATTTGGTTTGCTTCTGTTTGTGAACTCTGTTTTGGGTGACAGAGACACACATGGCCATCTTCCCCTGAATTGTGGAACAATGAACTCAGCTTATGAACCGAGGCACCATATCCTTTGACTTCTCCTAGCGCTAGCTGTCCAGGAATGGGTTTTATGGCTCTTATCGCCCGGTAGCCCAGAACAGCACTGCTTTGTCAGGTTTCTTCCTCCTCTCTCTCCTCTCCAAGTCATGCTTAGGAAATAACTTGATAATTAACAACATTAGTTGGCACTGTCTTCATTACTTTTTTCTCATTGCTGAGACAAAGTACCTGACACCCAAAATGAAGGAAGGAACGGTTTATTTAGCTCATAGTTTGTGGAGATTTAGGTCCATACTCATCTGGCTCCAGGGCAGAGTGGCACATGGCAGAGGGCAACAGTTCGTGGCAGAGCAAAACAGCAAAAGCAACAAGAGCAAAAGGGAGGAGCAGCAGAGGGGAGAGCAAGCCTCTTTCCCCCCCTTATATTGTGCACAAGTTGCCTGCCCTTGGGCAGGAGCAGCACTCACACGCATAATCCCAGCATTGGTCCATGGTTAAATGACTTTTTTGGTGGTACTGGGGATTGAACTCAGGACCCTGTGCTTGCTAGGCAGGCGCTTATTCCACTGAGCTATATCCCCAGCCAGCATTGGTCCATGGATCAGCCACAAACTCTAGAATCCAAATCCATCACTGCATGAGGCTTTGGGGGAACATCCAGACACAAACCATAACAGGGATGTATTGATGCGTTGTCCCTTACAATAACACAGTTGCATTTTTCAGGAGGCCTTCAAAATCTAAATCTCAGCACTTGGAAGATGAAAGAACATAAGGACCCTGTGTCAAGTAGACTGAAGTGGTACCAGTTTTAAAGCAAATGACCCGTATCCTCAAATCTCCTCACAGAGGTAATAACTAAAGCTATTAATACACAGTAAAATGGTATTTATGGTATGGTACAAGTAACACAGGCCACTTAAATGTAGCTAACTATGCTCTATTATAAAATACAGGGCATTTTCATTTCAGTGACTACATAATTCTCAATTTTTCAGTGCAATATTTCAGAAAAGTTTCATAGTCAAGGCTTTACTAATAGTAAGGTCCACTTTATTAGAATCATATTACCAGATAAAATAAATCAGAATACTGAAATAAATCACTTCCTCACTTTAAAGATACAAATATGCATGTTTCTGTGATTTGTGGACTTATATTTTTAATTCACAGTTTTAAAAATACTCAAAAGAGACATAAGGGGAATATTTTATTCAGACTTGCAAAAGAAAGAAAGAAGTAGAAAAGTATGAGGAAAAGAACAAATTACTCATTAATCTTCCAGAGATATTTTTTCATATTAGACTAATTTTTTTTGTCTTTTTGAGACAGGGTCTCTCTATGCAGTTAGGCTGGCCTTGAGCTCACTTCATAGCTGGTTGGTCTCAAACTCACAACAGTCCTCCTGCCTCAGCCTCCCAAATGCTGGGGTTACAGGTGTGCACCACCACACCTGGCTAGACTAATTCTTTTAAATGAGAAAGATTCATAATATTTTTAAGAATAATCACATAATCACCCACTCTTCTTTTTACGGATTGGATACATAAATTTAGCCTAATTTCTTAAATGGATATACAATAAACTATTTAGAGCATCTTCCCTGTCCTACCTAATTTATGATTGATCCTAAACAATTAAGACAGTCAAAAGACTATAGAAAGAAGTAAACGTTCAAACAAAGGATCATTTCTGTCTGAAATCCAACCCTGCCCCATGCCTATGACACTACTTAGCAATAGCTACTCAGGGAAGCTGCAAGAGAACCCTTCTAAAAGGTGAAGACTGAGGTCCCAGACAATCTGGAGAAGGCAGTCATCTGCTAGGAGCCAAGAGGGCTCCCAAGCCCTTCTGAAGGGCTCAAATGTAAATTTCAGATATCTACCTATCTCATGAAATTTTTCCATGTGGACTTTTTTCTGAATATTTTGGAACAAAGAAACCTATAATCACTCACAGCTACTTCACTGACACACCACTAAAATCTCTCAACTCCTCCAATATAAATATTTTATAAAGCAAGGCTACCCTCAAAGCTTATGATTTCACTAACACTTAAAATACTTTCTTGAAATTCTCAGCCAGTGCTCAAAATCAGATATATATATATATATATATATATATATATATAGAGAGAGAGAGAGAGAGAGAGAGAGAGAGAGAGAGAGCCTCCTTTGTGGAATAGCAAAATTATTTTTATCATTTTCTGATTCTCTGGAGCTCTTCTGGTAAGATGGCGACAGGGTAAGCAGCAGAGAAAGATCCCCCCTGGAGGATCGACAACTGGATACTGAAATACAGCAACATGAGAAAGACAAGAAGGAGAGAAATGGGTGCCCTGGTACCCTGGACCCAGGAAAGATCTGAAATGGAAATTGAAACTCTCAAAAAGAGGAAACAAAACCTCCCCTGGAGAAAAGGCTCAGAGAGCCGCCTTGGCACAGTTAGAGGAAGATGGGGCAGAAAAGGAAGGAGCGACTGCTCCATACACACCCTCAGCCCGCTCCCTCTTTCCGTTCCGGCACTCACAGCTTCAGCTTCAGAGCCCCTGCTCGCAGAAGCAACCCCAGTCATCAAGGAGAGAGTGTAGTCCTGAGAGCTGGTTCAAAATCAGAGGAGAAAGCTCAGCCTTAAAAGGAAGCAGTGGAGGTCAAAAAGGTCAGAAGGAGTGGTCGAATCCAACTCCAACGTGAGGATGGGAGGGTACAATGGCCAAAGAAGCAGAATCCCCACTCTGCAGAAATCTTTCTAATCAGTGCCCTGAGGCAGGCTGGAGTCAAGGCAACCAGTGAGCAGGCCACCACACCCAGGTCTATGCCTGCCCCGAGGATATGGCCTCAGACCTCTCCACTGTGTGAGCAAATACCAGCAAAGAGTAGCAGAAAGCAGTGGAAGCCACCCCAGGACCATAGTAATTCCCAGGGATCCAGTCAAAAACAAAAAGGAGCTGGAGCACAACAGAAAGCGTGAGCTGCAGAAGGAGGCAGGCTACAAGGCCCCACGCCCTTCTCACTCCAACACCAAGGAGGAAGCATGAGCTGAGTTCCCGGGGTTCAGCTCCCACCCTGTACTCCCTTTCTGAGCTCAGTGAGTCCTGGTGGCCTAAGCAGGCACCAAGTGATCCTGACAACAATGGGCTGAGTCAATGGGCTTCAGGACTCATCCTAAACTACTAATGTGAGCACCAAGAGAGACTCCACACTGCTTACATGTATGAAAAATGTACGAACCCATAGCATCAAACTACATGAAAATCAGCAGTCCTAGAGCCTGAGAGACAACAACATGCTCTATACAGCAGACCTGAGAAAATCCTCCAATTCTTTCTGAGAACTAATAACTAAACTTAGGACACACCATGGAATACCACAGCTGGGCGGGGGGGTGGGGGCACAGGTGGAAGAGACCTCACACCACTTGTGCCCGGCATCGTAAGTGCACCCAATGCCCAACAAGATTGAGTGGTGGGGTGAGGCGAAGACATGGAACTAGGGTGTAGACCCACCTCTCTAGCTGGGAGGGGATAGTCTCCAAAGACACTAATGGCCTACGAAGGGATACCAGGTACTTTGGCGGGGAGCTCGGAGGCCTGAGCGGGGAGGGGCCTCCCTTTGGGTTGCATGAGAGCCCTGAGGACCTAGATTGGGCCTCCCGCAGAGCAGCATTGGGACAGAGTCTGGGAGTCTGTGGGGGTGATCCCTGCGGACTTTGATTGGCTGGGGAGTGCCCCCCCCAGGACATTTCCAGTGCTCCAACTGGCCCCTGAGGTGTGCCAGGCACTCCACCACCCTATCCCCAGAGCTCTGCCTAGCCCCTGGGGCATGCCAGGGGCTCTGCCTGGCCACAGAGGCATGCCAGGCACTTTGCCCAGCCCCAAGGAAAGCCCTGAGGACTCACCTGAGCCTACAGATGTGGATGCTCTGACAGAGTCTGGTGGTTCGCTGTGTAACCCCACCTATCCAACTGGACACAGCTGTAAGGGCTTGCCAAAGGGTGCTTCTCCATCTCCTACCATAGCAATTTGTGTACACCCACGTATTATACAGCATATTTAGAAGTAGCCAAGTCTCTGCCCAAAGTAAGAACATGAAGGAGTAAATAAACCAAAAGTACAGTTATTACCAGTGGGAAGATCACTGACAGGGTGGTAGAACAATGGAGGTGAAGTGGAGAAAATTGAGTAATTGAAGGAGCCATTGTCTATATAACTGAGTAATAAAGATGAAGATAACATTATTTAATGCAGCATCCAGTGGTGACCCCCTACTATTTTCTCTGTAATTTGGTATTTCTTTTATTGTTTTTGCGTTAACAAATGCAAAGACAACACTATGTAATACAGCATCCAGTGATGGTTCCCTGTTGTCTCCTCTGTAATTCGGTATTTCCTTTATTGATTTTGTTATAACAAATACTAAGATCACACTGTGCTATACAGCATCCAGTGCCAATTCCCTACTATCTTCTCTACAACTTGGTATTTTCTGTATTGTTTCTGTGTTATTCTGGGTTCTTTTGTCTTAAAAAAAAAAAAAAAAAGACCTGACATGTCACCAAAGAACTCCTAAAAATATGAGGATGGTAATGCTATCCGCCATCACTCCCTTCCTTGCCCATGGTCACATTGGTGGAGTTGGATTTGTATCTATTTTCTGAGTGTCCTCTCTGATCATTGCACATGTTTCACTGCTTCAAGGAAACTGGGCTGGGGATATAGCTCAATGGATATAAGTGCTTGCCTAGCAAGCTCAAGGTCCTGAGTTTGATCCCCAGTACTGCCAAAACAAACAAACAAACAACAAAAAAAAAAAAACTGAGAAGAAGATAACAAAATGCCTGTCTTGGGAACCTTGCTTCCACCTTTAAAGACATGGTGTTTTGGGGAAATATTTAATTCATTTTACTCTGCCTACTTTTTAAATTGCATTTTTTGAGTTTGAAGTATATTGGTGTAGTGAATTGATAACTGGTGGTCAGTTTATAACCCCCAGCTGAACTGAGTAAGCTTTGCTACTGGGTGTGGGAGGCCCACCTGGGGATTGTCACCAGCAGCATATGAGGCAGAACTGGAGAAGGAGAAGTGAGGCTGTTGGGAGCTGGCAGACGCTGTAAGGGGCTGTTGGTTCTCTTGGAGGAGCTCGTCATGCTGGCTTTCCTGATGAGCTTGGCCGTTTTCATCCTCCGAGGAGCTCGGGACCTTGTTGGCAGGGAGAGTAGCTTCAGTTCACTTTAGGGGGAGCTCTGGTCCTCCCTTTGAGCATTGTTTCCTGGCTCCATAGGGGAAGATGGTGCACTGACGGTTTCCTGGAAAAGGCTTGGTGTTGGCTTCCCTGATGGGAACTCGGCCATCTTGATTATCAGAGGAGCCTGGGACCTCACTATTGCTGAGGATGGCTGTGGTACCTTCCGGGGGAGCTCTGGTTCTGAGCGTCACTTCCTAACTCCAGTGCAGATCCTTCAGCCTGCTAGTACAGATCCTTCATCCTGCTGGCACACACTTCCTACACTCCACCACTGACCTTTGGACCTTCACAGCAGATCCATGAAACAGGCCTGCATGAGATATTGTTATGGGCCCTGGCCTCCAGCTGGATTTATGGGAGGCATTGTTATGGGCTGTAGGTATGCAGGTGGACTCACGTAAGACATTATCAAGGAATGCAAGCCCTCAGCGGGATTCCTGCTATAGTGTGTAGACAAGTTTCTTGGACTCCCTTGCATATCATTCTTTGGGTGACTATTATAAATAACAAAATAGGATATGTGCCCTGTATTATATTGTTTCCCCTTGCAAAACTATCCCACAAACCATAACAATTGGAATGGATCCTCGAAAATAAATATTGGCTGGGGAACTGGGCATGGTGGTGCACACCTGTAATCTCAGCACTTGGGAGGCTGAGGTAAGAAGATTTCTGTGAAGTTGAGGCCAGCCTGGGCTACAAAGTGAGTTCAAAGCCTGCCTGAATTGCATAGTGAGACCCCATCCCAAAACATACAAAAAAAATGTAATACGGCATCACTGTGCTCAGAGGGAGTTCAGGGTGGGAGCTGAATCCCTGGCAGAGAGAAGCATTTTATTCTTCCATCACAGCTGATTCAGTTGAGCAGAAGCAAGACCAAATTCCTACTACGTGCCAGGAATACAAAGATGAATACAATACTCCCTGCTCTCAAATAGCTCACAGCCTACTAGGATAGTTTCTTTAAGGAACAATAGTACCCTGTGATAAGTGGTACAATCTTATTGCTCTTTGTATAAACATACAAGAATGGGAACACCAATAAAGGAGCAGCAAAGGCTGTCGAGGGAAATCAGAAAAGAAATGCAATGGGAAGCCAAGTGGTATTTTAGAGATGGATCCCAAGAATTTCTTGTTGCTCAGAGATTGTGTATCATGCTTTATATATCTGGGGTTGAAAAAAATTTATTTTAGGGATTTGCTAGAAGCATCTGCTCCTTGGGTAGAATTTAGAATATATTCTTAGGAATAGGTCCTCCAACATTTATTCTTGGCTGTTGGCTTTGGTGGGTCTTTTTCAGTCACGCATATATAGAAGTTCCCACTTTTCTTATCTTGCAAAAGCCCCAAATAGAAGGCATGCTCCAACTGTAGATGCTTCTTCACATGAAGAATGTTCATTACTCTAAAAATAGCAAATTCTGTCTTTGGATTAGGAAAGGTACATCAGTTATATTGTCAATTCTGTAGTGTTCAAGATGTTGTCAATAGGTTTTTTTTCTTATTTTGACTGTAATTTGGAGGAAGTCTAGAAAAGACTTCTAGACATAGAGCAGAGTAGCCACTTGTTACAGTGGCAGGAGGCAGTGGAGAGAGAACTAACAGAGGTTCAGCTTCAAAGGCACAGAATGACAAAATCTAGGAAAGGTGATAAATACCACTATCTCATCTTACTGTGCTACTAAGCATGAAAAATGAGAAGAAGGCACCGTGTCTGTGCTTTGCAGTAAAGCAGAATGAAATAGGCTAAGTCCATATCAGAAAATTTCCTGTGAGATGGTCAGTGATCACGTTAACCTCATGGGGTTGTAATCATAAAGAAGCTGGGAGCAGCAGACTATGGCAAGAAGTCACACATAGGAACTCCCTGGGCATTCTCAAGAATATTTGGAGGGCAAGTATAAGCATTATGGGACTAAATCAGTTGAATGTTTAAAGAAAAAGGAACTATTTCCTCCACCTTATTAAAACACATGCATGCATACGTTGGACTAAAAGAACTGTGGAATCTCAGTTTCTCAAGAAACAAAATTTCTAGGTATTGAAGAATGAGTAGAAGTTTACTGGGTAGAAGAGACAGAACAATGAGTAAAGCTCTTTAGGGAAAAACTATACATTCATATTAGTCCATTTTTTGTTACTATAACAACACATCCAGGGAAAGCTAACTTTATACATAAAAGAGGTTCATATAGCTCACAGTTTGAAGGTTCAAGCCCATGGTGCCTGCATCAGCCATGCTCTGGTGGGGACCCTCATGGCTACATCACAGCATGGCAAGAGTGCACGTGTAAAGAAGAAAACACATGAAGAAACAAGAACACAGAGTGGGGTGGGTCTAGGCTTGCCCTTTCCATAGCAATCCTCTTGTAAAAAGTTAAGAATCCCATGAGAGCTATTTTAATGCTTTTCAAAGGCCGCTTTGCCAATGTCTTTGTTATGGCTTGTGTCTAGATATCCCCCCAAAGCCCCATGTAGTCATAGGTGAGCTTTTTTGGGTGGCTGGATCTAGAATGAATGACCCTGAAATTGATTCATGGTGCCATGCTAGGATCAAGAGCACTAGGATTAAGGGTGTGAGTACTACATAAGTAGCCTGGATAAAAGGGGCAGAAAGACATTGTTATGATCCCTTGTTGCTTTTGCTACTTTTCACCTGCCATGAACTGTTGCTCTTCTGCCATGTGCAATTCTACCTTGGAGCCAGCTGTTTAGGGACTGAAACTTCTACAAACCATAAGCCTAGAAAACCTTTCCTCCTTCAGCTTGAGGTGTCAGTATTTTGTCTCAGAAATGAGAAAAGCAACTAAGACATACTGAGAGATTTCTCACTAGTTCCCCCTCACAATGGTTCTATCACCTTCTACATCACAAAGAAGACCAAGTACACAACTCTTTTGGGATATACTCTAGCCATACCTAAACCATAGGAACTCTGGGATGGCTAATGCAGACATCTTGCCCAGTATCATGACTCCTGTGTTTGTTTCTTATTCTAAGTCTTTGCACAGTTCCACACAAAAACTACCTTGCTTCTCTTTCATTTCTTCTGGTTCACTTTCCATTCTGCAGAAATGTAGCTTTCAACTGTTCCTATCTGCTAAGAAGATTGAGTAACTAAGACAGATCCCAAGGAAACATTTCCCATCCCATGTCCTAAACCCCAATAAAAATAAAATCACAAAACTTTTTAAAAAATATAGAGGACACCTCTGGTACATTACCCATGTGCTCCCACCTCTGTGCTGAGAGTCATTTATGCCTCCCAAGAATTCTACAGGAGGATACTATTACCTTCCTATTTTGCAGAGAGTAAAACAGATTTCTTTCCATTTTAACTCACATCTCAATTGTTTGTAGTTTCTTTGTGATAGATAGAGCCTAGTTTTGGACCGCGTTTCTTAGATTCCAAGTCTTGTCTTCTCAGGGATGGTGTTGCTTAGACTTAGAACTACGTGGCTCTTGACAAATTTTATTTTTCTTCAGGGTGACTGGTACGTGCTTTCTGCTTTTTCCACTTACACTTTTAGTCACTGATGTAGTTCTTGTTTACTGTTACCTACATTTGGATCCATCGGATTATCACCCTCAGTGCTCTTAGACTGACTTCTGAATGCTACCCAGGCCATGTTTTTTTTAAGTCAATATGACCCCAGAAAACAAAAAACAAAAATTAAAAATTATTTTGGGCAAAAAGATAAATATAAACCTTTTGCCAAATAATGTATAATGCATTTCTAGGCAGACTTTAAATGGCAGTGTGTTGACTACCCTTTATAGCAAATCACCATTGTTTACATGTTGACTGTAGTTAAATTAGAATATTGATCAAACCATATATTTGGAGTATGGAGGGTTGTTTTTAGTAAAATAACCACACATTTCTTTCTTGATAGCAATTTCAGTGGTTGATGGTACATTATTAGCATAGGCAGTTCTAGCAGAAACTACCCAAAACCCCAAACTAGATGATCCAGGACTTAAGCACTGCTCCATGTCTTTTGTGTATTTTGGACAACTCACCTAACTTCTCTGAGCCACAATTTTGGAGTATGTAAGAAAGATACCTGTTCAAGGCCAGCCTGGGCTACAAAGTAAGTTCAAGGCCAACCTGAACAGCATAGTGAAACTCTGTCTCAAAAACACAAAAGGAAAGGAAAGAAGGAAGGAAGGAAAGAAGGAAGGAGGGAGGGAGGGAGGGAGGGAGGAAGAGACCTAATGTGACACAGTATTTTAAATGCAGATGAGACAATTTAAGTGCTTGGCCCAGAGGAGGAGCTTTAAAAGAAAACAACTCAGGTATCAGCTTTCTCCCAGAGACTCCAGCAAGTATTGAAGAAGTACTTGTTGAATAAATCAGGAAGTAGAAGGTAGATATTGAGAATATGTGTGACACAAAAAATCTTGGGTGTTTGAGATCTCATATCTTTCTAAAGCATCTATAGGTTCTCAGGGTTGACCAGCTGTCCTGCTCACGGGGGTAGACTGGAAGCTCAGAATTGCTAGCTCATTTAACTATGCCATTATCTGCAGTGATGGGTGACACATACAGGTGCCTGAGACTTCCTGTATCCTACTGTTATAGGCAGCTGAGTTAGAAATATTACAGGCAGACAGAGCCGGGCTAATTTACCCCAGAGCCAATGCAAATGATAAGATATCTGTGGGCCAGACCTTAAGACAAAAGGGGCTAAACAAATGCACCCCCATACCTCCCTACGTGTAAACATCAGGGATTGATATTCTAAATAAGTAACAACCACCTTCTAAAAGCCAGGAAGAGTCACTAGCCCGACCCCGCACAGGAAAAGCCTCTGATCTGTATTCATGCCCGCTTGCTATGTGACTCCCTTCCCCATTTGATCCCAGTCCACTCAGTCTTACCTGAATATTTATCCTTGCAATCTTATTGGTGGACCATAGTTTTGTCCATTTCCCCTACCATGGACCCACATCACCTCATGGTTTTTCTCTGTAAAAGTCCCTAGAAAAGAGAGTCAGGGGTAACCCACTCGGGTCCCCCTCTGTCTCTCTCTTGGACAGAAGCTTTCTTTCTCTCAATAAATATATTCTGCTCTTAATCTCCATTGTTCCTAAAATTCATTCTTCGGTTTTAGAGAACACGAACTTGTCTCAGATATCGTTCAGGTTGGGAGTTTTGTTTTCCTGTATCTCTATCACCACTACATGTAAATTCTTCCGAGTAAAAGTCTGAGAAAACATTACAGTCTCATCTTAGACAGACTGTGGATGTTTCCTCAGTTAAAAAATGCACTGGGAGAGGCAATTTGTCTAGGTAAATACTACAGCCTCACAATCTCCAAAGCCTTCTAGGCACAAATTCAACACAAGGTCTCTAAAGATTTGCCTCAGTCTTAGTTTTTCAATGTCAGAAGGGCCTCAAGGGAAAAGGAAGGCATTTTGACTCCCCTGGATGTTTAAGAATCACAGTGCAGACTTGGGGCGGCATTGGAGGTCCTCATGAAGAACAAATGCCCAGGATTAAATCAGAACAGATAGCTCTATAGATGTTCCTGAAAGCTATATATCAGGCACAGCCGTGGGTACACTGACACTGTAGCAGATTTCTTAGAAGTTCCTGGTGTTTAAGTCCTAGTCACATAATGAATGCTGGAAATAGTTCAGCATCCTGAATTCATAGCGCTTGGAAGGCATGGAGCAAAAATGTTTGATTCATCTTATTTCTTTCTGGATTTTCTCCCAAATTGTCCTAGAGAAATATATCACCTCACAGGCAAGAAGTTATTCTGGCTCTGAAAGACTTCTACAGGAAATGGATCATTTGAATAGCTCTCTAAATAGGCTCCTTACCAGAAAGAGGATTGTACGACTCAACTCCAGGCCCTGTGCTATCACTGAAGGAACAAATTACCTAATCTCTCTGGGCCCTAATTTGTTTGTTTAGTTTTTAAAATTTTTAGATCAAAGCTGGATTAGCTTTACATAGGATTGGATTATTTTTCTGGACTATTTACATTCTAAGTATCCTTGATGTTTCTGTAAATCTACTAGGAATTAACTGAATCAATAGAATTATATGACTAATAGAGAACAGTCCATACTGAATATTATAGTCAAATACTTCTTGTTTCCTCTGCTTATTTCTGCCAGAAGTATGAGTTATAGGTAGAAATTGTAGATCTTGTCTGAGCTACCTATACCAGATGAAAAGATAAAATCTGTGGCCTTTAAGCTGCTGAAAAGACATAGTCCCATAATCTAAGTGGCTTTGACATTGCTCTAGAGCCTGACAAATTGTTCTCTTCCTCTTCAGTGGATATGCTACAGTGAGAGGTAAACCATTCTGATGTGAAATCATGTCTTATCTCCTTTAAGAACCTAAAAAGCTGTCAGTGCCAGTTACCTTGTTAGCACTGCTTACTCAGACAGTGCTTCATAGTTTGCATCCGTCAAGGTACCGTTTTCGGAGAACAAGAGAGGCAAATACAGCTGAGGCGTGGAGTAGAGCTGGGGAAACTTGCAGAAGGCCCCAGGGGCTGAGATTAAATGTGCCACTCTCCTCA